>BQKZ01003848.1:0-12692 GCA_036244855.1 Temnopleurus reevesii
ATTAATTTCCTTTTGTCAAACTTTTTATCCACACTTTGCTACAATAAACCCAAGCCAAGTCCAATTGGGTGCCAACAAAAGGAATTTCATCAATGGCCATGGGCACATGTTCGTGAGATTCGCAATCATTCAACAAAAGAACTGACACAAGGCATTCCTTAAAGGGAAACCGACTTCTGAAATAATCGTGCTCTCATTGAATGAAGAAAAATTGGACGAACAAACTGTGAAAATTTTGAACAAATTCGGACAACCCGTTCAAAAGTTATGAATTTTCAGAATCACAGAGATATGACGATCCCAACCGCTCATGGGGATCTGTGCAATCGGCAAATTCGACGGAATCTGTGACGTCATGTCGGACAACTCCTCATTCACTCTGTATACAAAATTCCACATTTTCTCCTTTTTTCGCAAAAATTCAACCAAATGCCAATTTTCGGTTGGGGTTATAGCATTTATGTATTGATTCTACATGTATTTTGAGAAGACTGATGTTGCAACCTTACTCTAAATTTCACAATAATACATTTTTTTAAATTATATGTACATAGTGAATGAGGAGTTGTCCGACATAACGTCACAGATTCAGTCAGTGTTGCCGATCGCACGGATCCCAAAGAGCGGCAGTGATTGTCAAATCTCTGTGAATTTGAAAATTCATATTTTTTTAACGGGCTGTCCGATTTTGCTCAAATTTTCACAGTTTTTTTATCTGATTTTTCTTCATTCAATGGGAGCACGATAATTCCAGGGGCTGGTTCCCCTTTTAAGTCGCTCATGTCTTGGTGAAACATCGCCCAGAATGATGGAAGATATTTAAGAAAGTCTGGTGGACAAAATTAAGACAAATCATGAAATTTTAATTGCCATATAGCACTAGCATCAAAAGTGGTTCCAAAGTATTAGTCGGACACAGCAGAAAAATATAATCACAGAAATTGTATAATAACTTTAATGTGCAAATATAGACCTTGATGGCACAAGGCTTTGATAGATATGTGAACAAAAATTGTCTACTATCAGGAATGCAGCTTTTGGCATTATTATAACAAACCTACCTTGACATAGTCTAGTAGATTCTGGTATTCTATGTAGTTTCCGCCTCCTACTACAAACACAATGGCTTCTTGGTATGGTGTCTTTGTACGTGGAATGGAAGAACTAAGGAAATCGTGAAAAAAATATCAGCTCAATTAAAAAGTTAGAGATAATCTTAAATTGTTTCCTTATAGGGAAAGAAATGCCACTGGCTTATATTTTTGTTGAAACATTTGAAGAGAAAAAAATATATATATATATCCATTTCAACAATAATGCACTTGCATATAATCTAAAGCAATTTTGACAAAACAGGAACTTTCTTCATGCTCATAGCTTCTATTTATTTCAAGATATAACAGATAGAACATTCACAATCCTTAAAATAAACTTCATTTCTCTTATACTTCCACACATTGTTATTTATTAAGAAATCAAGAGAGAAATCACACACCAAGTGCAGAGCTGCCTATCTAAAGTTTCACGTTTCTGGGAGATTTTACCATGAACTGAGGGAGATCTTGCTCTTTAACACTCGATCAAGTAAAGGAAATCAATTGCTGAAAATCTGACAAAAATCAGCTAATTTTTAGGGAGTCCCCTGCTCAATTTGGAAGAATTGGCAGCTCTGCAAGTAGTTTGATATGATTTGGAAAGGTCAACATATGCATGCATACTTATCCTCCATTTGACACTTCTAGTTCTACCTTGTGATTGAACACTTGTGGGAGGTAAAGTTATATTTAGTTATTTCAGCTTCAAAACATACATACCTGTCTGTCATTCGCAAGAGTTTGGGATCAAAATATCTGTAGTCGTCTGTTTCCTGAAATTAAAGAATAAAATAATTTGATTCGATTTGATTTATTTTCCATTTCAATAACATTTTCACATTCAATTTGAACACAAAATGATAATGATTTAAAGAAAAAATAACATTTACGTTATAATCAATTAAGATAATGCTCGATATCTGAATGGTCAAGTATATTATATTACACAAATGGAAAAAAAATCATAGATTAAAAAAATGTAATGCATATATCCTCCATGACACTGTAATAACCAACATTTTATATCTTATATCATTTTGTCAAAGTTTCCTGCGCTCGCCGTTACCCGACATGAACACCCAACATAGAGAAAGACTGCCTATTTAACATCTTGATAGAAGGTCCTTGTATAGGCATCTTGCAAATATTTGACACAGTGCTGCATACTTACTGTGTTTGATTTCAGTTCAATTAGTGAGTCAACCACTCTTGTCACAGGCAGATTCTAGATGGAAAAAAAAAAATAATATCACATCATTCATAGCTAATCAAATAATCATGGAATTATTGCAAGACAATTGAAAATAGGGCCTGTATGAAGAAATAAAAACAATTTTACAATTTCTTTTTGTATTCATTGTTTTCCAGATTTAACACTTATAGCAATCAGAAGTCAAATTATTCTTATAATATTGGCCCATAAAATTTTGACAAACATCTAGAAATGGTTAAAATTCTAAACCAGGTTTTCACTACTTTGATGACAATTTTCTGTTTTTTTATTACTCTTCTGGTGTTTTCCTTTTTATTTGTCTGCTTCTATTCATGAACTGTCTGAAAATACAATGTTTCATTAAAAAAAAAAATACAATTCTTGTGCATTTTTATCGACTAGGATTACTTTTGACTACTTTCTGTCTTAGTTCGATTTCCTCACCAGTAGTCAAGGAATACTTGAAGCAAATAATAATTACTTACATGTTTCTTGACAACAAAGTTCTTGACACCTTCCATGACGAAGTTTGACCCGGTGCTCATGAGTTTGGAGAACATTCCAACGGTCTTGGTTCCTCCGCCTCCATACTGGCTTGGTGCTGGTGACATCTTACTGAAGGCTCTATAAGAAGTAAAAGAGATGGATAATACATTATTTTGACGCTATGAGAACATTCCAACTGTCTTGGTTCCTCCGCCTCCATACTGGCTTGGTGCTGGTGACATCTTACTGAAGGCTCTATAAGATCATCAAAGGAAGAAGTAGATATGAAGATCAGTATCATTGATATTCAAGATATTGCAACTCGCATATTGGGAAATTTCCTAAAATTGTTGACTCCCTAAAGGCCCCAGCACACCAAACACGACACGGCATCACAGCATGGCATTTACGCAGTATCTTGATTGTTATTGGCCAGTATGTTACTTTGTGCAAAGGATTTTCAACAATTGTCCAATGACAGAGTCGTGCCGTGATGTCGTGCCGTTCTTGGTGTAACAGGGCTGTTAAAATGTTGATTTCATATTTTTATAAACTCATTCCTGAAGCAAAAGGATAAAAATAACCCTCTTGGAATTCACAGAAAAATATGTTGATTACTTTATGGAATGGTCAATTATATATAGATGATGACTGGCAGGGGAGGGATCATACCAAATGTTACATCATAAGGATTTGAAATGCTAATCTGTGCGCATTGATAAGCGTAGNAGTAGATTCTGGTATTCTATGTAGTTTCCGCCTCCTACTACAAACACAATGGCTTCTTGGTATGGTGTCTTCGTACGTGGAATGGAAGAGCTAAAGATATAATGGAAAAAATGAAAACGAAAATCACCTCACTTGAATTTTTGAGTTAATCTTAAATTAACAATGTTTGAAAAAAAATGAGAGTGGCTTAAATTGTTGAAGTAATTGGGAAAAACACATATATCCATTTCAGAAATTAATGCACTTGTAAGTTATACATTTTTTGACAAAACAGGAATCTTCTTCATGCTCATAGGTTCTATATATTTCAAGTTATAACAGATTGAATATTCACAATCTTTAAAATGAATGTTATTTCTCTTATACTTCCACACATTGTTATTTAATAAGAAAGCAAGAGAATCACGCACATCAAGTGCAGAGCTGCCAACCAGAAGAGTCATGTTTCAGGGAGATTTTACCATAAACTGAGAGAGATCTTGCTCTTTAACACACAATCAAATGAAGTAAATCAGCTCAGTTGCTGAAAATCTGACAAAAATAAGCTCATTTTTTTGAGAGTCTCCTGCTCACTCAGGGAGAATTGGCAGCTCTGCAAGTGGTTTGACATAATTTGGAAAGGTCATCATATGGACGCATCCTTATCCTTCATTTGACACTTCTACCTTGTGACTGAGTACTTATGGGAGGTGAATTAGTTTTTTCAACTTCAAAACATACATACCTGTCTGTCATTCGCAAGAGTTTGGGATCAAAATATCTGTAGTCATCAGTTTCCTGAATGAAATAATTTGATTTGATTTGATTTATTTTCCATTTCAATAACATTTTCACAACTGGAACATAGAATCATAATGGTCTAAAGAAAAAATTCTAACATTTACATAATACATGTATCAATTAAAATAATGCTTGATATCTGAATGTAGAAATGTATTATGTTATAGAAATGGAGGGGCAAAGAGCAAGGCTTGTAATACCCATGCCCATCTTACATAAAAGTGTATCAAAATCAATTATGGTGTCGAGGTTTACACTGGAAATTCAAAACAAACTCTATACAAGAGGTATAAAGAAAATGGGCAAATAATTATACTGCAATCGAACCTTTGGAGCGGCTCTAACAGACAAAATAAATCTCCTTCCTTATCATTATATGTGGGTATGCAGATGACACATGTTGTACATTTCTTTTGAGAACTGCCATGGAAGAAAATTTCTTTTGTCTGCTCAAGCCTTTGTGAAGGTTTGAATGGAGATTTTTTTAATTTGTCTAGTTCTTCATCCTTCACATTCATCATGTATATGTATTGGGGAATAAAAAGTAACAGAACTTTAGAATAAATGTGGTAACAAATATTTTTTGTCATCAACAAAAATAGATACACATCTATCCACTCAGGAACTAAAATTAATTTAAAAAAAATCATAGAGTAAAAAATGCAATGCATACATCCGGTATGACACTGTAATAATCAGGTTATATTCGATATCATTTGGTCAAAGTTTCCTGTGCTCGCAGTAACCCGACATGAACATCCAACCTAGAGAAAGACCACCTATTTAACATCTTGGGAGAAGGTCTTAAAGGCATAGTTATAAATGTTTGACACTGTGTTGCATACTCACCGTGTTTGATTTCAATTCCATTAGTGAGTCAACCACTCTTGTCACAGGCAGATTCTAGATGGAAAAAAAAAAATAATATCACATCATTCATAGCTAATCAAATAATCATGGAATTATTGCAAGANAAAATATGTTGATTACTTTATGGAATGGTCAGGTATATATAGATGATGACTGGCAGGGGAGGGATCATACCAAATGTTACATCATAAGGATTTGAAATGCTAATCTGTGCGCATTGATAAGCGTATTAAGGCTACACATCAATGTGATTTGCCATTCGTTTATGTGCAAACGTTTTTCCATCGGGCAACATAACAAAATGTTCTGCCCTTGAGCGAACAGAACGAACTTTCTTCCACCTACTTGTATCCAAGCATCTACAAATACTTAGCTTACCCACATATCATAAAAATGGATTTTCTTTATGCAAAAATTTCATTGTTTGGAACAGATCAAATCTAAATACAAGGGGATTTCTGTTGAAATTATAAAATTCTGATGAACTCAACTACTTTGCTATACTGCACTTACAATGTAACGATGACAAATCTTCAAAGCATAATTTTTCTAACAATCAGTGACTCTTCCTTCCGATATTCATGCAATTTTTAAAAATAGTTAATGCTTTTGAAAAAATGAATGCCAAGAAGAAGGAAAACGGAACTTACTTCCATCTCTTGATGTAATCCAATGGTGCTAGATTACATCCTGCTGCTTCTAATGCTGTGCGGTACTGCTCTACCTCTGACTGTGAAAACAAAATTAATAACAAATTAATAATAATTACATTGATGATAGTTACTATTCATAAAGCGCACAGGTCCACATTATGGTGCTCATGGAGCTTTAGAAAAAATTACAAAAAAGAAACAGAAAGCAAAAACATGAAGGAGAAAATAATAATCATTATTTGGGAATCTCCTGAAATTTTTTACCTATTGATCAGAGTTCATACATGCTTCATAAAGATGAAATACTAATCTCTAGCTTTCGCGCAGCACTGATATGCAGCAATGTTTTTCAAGGAATTAAACTTGCCAGGTACCCATTTATCTCATCCAGACATAATGCAGCACGATTCTGTTTCTTACTCAGGAAAACCAATGCGACAGTTTGATTCAAGCCTACAATTCTTTTTATCAAATAAACAGATCTTAACTACCAGGCCATTACGCTCCCGAAAATGAAATGAACATTATTCTGCATTAGGGTTCACATATCATTGTTTCTTTCCCGTAATTGAATTGTCTTGCATGACGCAAAAACACTAAAAAGAAAGTTTAACTCTGTTAAAAATGTACCGGTATAAGGCCTGAAACAGATCTGAAAAGATTGCCTACATCAGCCAGAGACTGAATCATAAATGACAAGATTGATTACATCTTCTTGAGCAGAAATACCGAGCCATAACAACACATACACAGGATGGGAAATTAGAATGAAAAATGCAGCTGAACCAAATGCTTTTTTACACAGCAAAATCTTTTCACTGCTTCATTCAATCAGGAAATGAATGACGAATTGACCAAAGGACACATGTCATCAATATTCCAGATTACCTTGTTGCTCCAAAGAATAGGAATGGCTACGTTACTGGCCCCATTTATCAAATTCCTTGCCAAGGAAAAACATCCTCGGGCTTGTGTAAGGAATTCTATGTCAGGGAAACAGAGCGGTCTCTCTGGACCCGTTTTCTTGGGCATCGTCGCTTCAGTTCCATCGCATCTGAGGTGTTCCAGCACATCCACATTGAATCACCGAGAAATTGCATTGATATTAAAGAAGTTGAGATTGTGGACTGGAAGCCACAATACTTTGAAAGAGGTGTGAAAGAGGCCATCTACATCTGGGCTCTCAGACCTTCACTCTAACAAGACGGGGGCGATAACAACTTCCGAGCGTCTACAACCCGATCATTAGGAAGTTAAAATCAGATCACATTGCTGAGGAAGGCTGCAGGACATAGCTGAAAATTTCGAGGAGAATTTAGTGGTGTTGAGTGCAATAGTTAAATGTTCAGTATTTTCAACCAACACAGATGAACTTTCACAATAATATTCCAAAATGGTTGGCAATTTTGTTACAGATGAAGAAATTACTATTTTAAGAACAGACAAGATTACTTACATCTGGTACTGATGAGCAGATGTAGAAGATGATGAAGAGTCTCATCTTATCCTCTGGTAAGCCTGCATCAGGATCTGAGATGACGTCCATCAAGGATTTATCTAATGTCTGTTTGCTCATCAGTTTCTCCTCGAGCTCGAAGTATACATCCAGCTTTCTTGCCTGTGAGAGAAAGGAAATTTCTATCATCAAGCAGGTTCTTTTTTATTTTACTTTGACATATTAATATATTTTTCAATCAATTCATTGTCTTCTGTAACAATCAGTTACATACCAACATTGACCATTAACATTTGTAAAAAGGACAGCAAAATGGCTGACGAAGATATCAAAGTTGCCTGTAAGAGAAAGGATGAATTGAATTATGAAGCAATTTTATTTTAAAGCAACTCCATAAATAAAGGGATGTCGAAGTGAGCAAAAAGTACATCAAATTATGAATAATAAAGGTCTTGTCCTCTGGTAACCCTGCATCAGGATCTGAAATGACGTCCATCAAGGACTTATCTTAAGTCTGTTTGCTCATCAGTTTCTCTTCCAGCTCAAAGTATACATCCAGTTTTCTTGCCTGTGAGAGGAAAAAAATGTTCAAATAAATTTTATATTTGGGTAATTCATAAATTACAAGCTTAATCCCATTGAGTCGTACACTTTTTAATCCGAACATCCAATTGAATGTTGAGGCTTAAATGCTATTGCTCCTCAATGTAATAGTGTGTCTGCTTTTAAAACTGTACTCCAAGTATGCCAGTATTTTTGTACTGATTTACACTTGTTGCATTACCGCATAGTTTGGGACTGTATAGTTGTTGTAAATTCCGACTCCAACTTTTGTATGCCCAACCACGAATTCTTCTTCTCTCCATTTCATATATGAAATACTCAAACCATTATCATTTGTAAGCAATACAGTTTTCATAAGAGCTAGATATTAGATAAATGACAGATGACTGCAAGATGTCTTGTATATATTTGGAGCTTCCACAATCTTTAAAATCATTGTTTATCTAAATTGTAAAGCATTTTCTGAATATTTACCCCAAAACCAGTTATCATCCATACCTTTATATGATCAAGGAGTGCGGTGGCGATGTTCATGTGCATGTCAATGTGTCTCTTCTTCTCCAGTAGTTCTGGAAGCGAACTAGAGAGGATATAAAACAAATTAAGATAAATGAACTGCAATCTGCTTACATTGGGTTCCCACTGTTTGAGGAGAACAAGTGCTCCTTATTTTTTTTCCGCAAATTCCAGGATAACTACATCTTCCTCTTACACTCGTAGAGCATTCCCACTATTTTAGGAAAACAAATTCCTTGATTTCGATGGATGTTCATCAAATTGCCTGAGGCTTCTCTGACTGGAAAAAATGGAACTCATGTTCCAGGTTTCCAAGATAGACTGTACTAATATATGTACTCAAAATTCCTTCCAACATTTTATAAATAAATAATTGAATAAATACAACAATGCTAAGGTTGAACATATCATTCATCAGAGAATGAAGAAAAACTTTGGTATCCTAAAGATTGAAGGGGTTTCTTTCTTTTCCTAAAAAATGCTATGTTACCTACCCATTGCAGCTTAATGCAGGACGATAATAATAACACAGTCTTTGTACATGTATTGCACATATCACTACCATTGCATCACTATGTGCTTAATCTACAATCAGTGTAGTATTATTACCATGGCTTTAGCAATAGCCGCTATGGGGTTCTTATGCATTTGAACGAACACATAACTACCAGATACCCATTGAACTCACCCAAGTCAAGTGCATCACAATGCAGATGCATTTCTTGCTGAAGGAAATTAACATCATGGGTGGGATTCAAACCGCCAACCCTCTAGGTTTATATTTAGTATAGTAATTGCGCTATATAAATCCATGTATATTAGGTCTAAAGGCGCAAGTCAGATCTACTACACGACACTTCCACACAACAATATGGGTGAATATGGGAGTAAAATGGTGTCTGAACCACCACATGACACTTGCAGTGTTGAGCTGAAATTATGACAGTGAAAACTATTCTAATCTGTTTTATATAATTTCAATTACATCTAGAGAGATATTACCACAGAAATCATCGAAAAAAGTACCCACCTTACAGCAGAAGTGAGTTTAGCTGTCGTGTCTGACAGCATACTAATTGCTTCCTCATCCTCTCCTTCTAGACCCTGATATTAAACAAAAAAATAATCTTTTTTAATTTGAAAGTATATCACAATTAAATTATGCAATAATAATTACCATATTATACATGCCAATGTTTAACATTTCCTAATGTTTTTGTTATCTTTTGATTCTAACTTTCAAAGAATAAGAAATAACGTTTTTTGCATACTGGCACTTATTTTTTGTAATCCCAAATGACTGTTAAAAAGAAACTTTCATTAGGGATGGACTAAATCATAAGGCTTCTAAAAGTTTTCCAAAATCACTATAAAAAATATCATTTATGGAAGACAAATAAAAGAGGTTTGTAGGTGCTACAATTCAAATTATAATAAATAAATGAATAGCACATATACAGGGCAGAAACTAAATTAATATATTCTACTATGCTTAACCTTATTTAAGTAAAGACATGATTTCAATAGAAATAACATTTCAGAAGAGTAATAATTCATGGATTGAAAGAGGTTCATCGTGGTGAAGAATAATTGAGGAGAGTTAATCAGTTATCTCACGATGCGCAAAACGTAGAATGTAAGTAGAATACAGCTGCCGAAACGTCATTCTACTTTACGTTTGCACATCGTGAGACACCTGATCAACTCTTTTCAATTAAATAAGGAATTGTTTGGATTTAATTTCATTGGGTATAAATGATAGAGAATGATAAGGTTGATGCAAAAACATAATGAAATCTTACCATGGCTGACTTGAGTTTCTTGACTTCATCTTCAGAAGCTCTATACGCATCTAATTCATTCTGAACTGCCTCAGCTACCTCTGGAAATGGACTGTTATGAAAAATAATAAACTAGATGAATTCTCGACCGCACACGGTCGAAATTTATGCCTCCGCCATTACGCAATCAGAAAGATATGTATGGCTTGTTCCATGCCATCAGAAATCAAGAACATTTTACAAATTTTGGTCACTGCGACCTTTGACCCCGTGAACCCAAAATCTCATCAGTCCTTCCTCACATGCTTATACATAATTAAGCTATACACTAAGTTTGAAAGAAATTGGTTCAATTTTTCTGTTATAAGTTATAACAATAATGAGCTTTATCAGGTTTTTCTGCCTGGTGACATTTGACCTTTGACCCACTGAACCCAAAATCTAATCAGTTAAAAAAATATACATACTTGAGCCAAGTTTGGTCAAAATCTGGACAGCAGTTCTGAACTTAATGCGGTAACAAGCTAATTTTGGGGGATTTTTTACAAGTTTTTTGGCCCTGTGACCTTTGACCTTTGACCCATTGTACCCAAAATCTAATCAGTCCATCCTCACATACTTATACAAACTTGAGCCAGGTTTGGTCAAAATCTGTACAGCAGTTCTGAACTTATTGCGGTAACAAGCTATTTTGGGTAATTTTTTACAATTTTTTTTGCCCTGTGACCTTTGACCTTAGACCCATTGTACCCAAAATCTAATCAGGTTATCCTCACATGGTTATACGTACTTGAGTTAAGTTTGGTCAAAATCCGTCAAGCGGTTCTGAAGTTATTGCGGTAACAAGGTCCGGACGGACGGACGCACGCACGCACGCACGCACGCACGCACACACGCACGCACGCACGGACGGACGGACAACCCGAAAACATAATGCCTCCGGCACCACCTTACGGTGGCGGAGGCATAAAAATGTACTTCACACATTGCATTTTGTAATAGTATGATAACGTTTTCAATGTTTCAATCGCTTATCTAATCATGCTTTCCAGAGTGTTCTGTGATAATACGGTCATTAAAAAGCATTCTTTTGAGGCAGCAATCACATTCTGTTCTTTGAAAAAAAATTATTAGTCAGGTAGGGAGATTGTACTTTTTTTCATAGATGGTATCCGTGAAATCAATATCATGGGAATAAGTTCATGGACTAGTCAATCGTGAAAAATTAACACCACCAAATTATCCTGATATACAGTAAGAGAGATATGTTTATATATGCCCTAAAGACATCTTCTTAATCTAAAATACCCTCAACAAATTTAATGGAAAATAAAAGCCAAGAAAAATCAGTAGAAAAGTCTGAGGAAAATTGGACCACTAATATAAAGACAGATCAGACTAAACGATATTGCAAAATGTTTGTAGCATCATATCTGCATCACATACATGACAATTTGGCCCAAATAAGACTTACTTTCCCTTCTGTCCTATCCAGAATTTATCAGTGCAGGACAGATCATAGGACTTGACCTTCTTTCTCGTTCTTCCTGGACCTGCTCCAGGGCTACTGATCGGCACCGTCTCTTCCAGCGTTACTCGATTCAAGTTTAGGTCCTGTCGGTAGGAAAGCATACAACACAAATCTATTTAGTTGCTTTTATAATAAAGATATTATCCCATTTACTCTGTTCAATCCAGGACTTATGAGTGATAGATCAGAGGACCTGCCTTTCTTCCTTGTCCTTCCTGGACCTGCTCCAGGGCTACTGATCGGCACTGTCTCTTCCAGCATTACTCATTTCAAGTTCAACTCCTGGTGGTGTAAAGGCGCACAACAAAATCTGTTATAGGTTAACATATCATTATATTCCCTTTGACCTATCCAGAACTTGTCTGTGCATGACAGATCATAGGATTTGATTTCCTTCCTTGTCCTTCCTGGACCTTCTCCAGGACTACTGATCGGCACTGTCTCTTCCAGAGTTACTCGGTTCAAGTTTAAGTCCTGTGGGTAGGAAAGCACACAACACAAATCTATTTGGTTACTTTGAAGATTAAGATATAATTTCATTAAACTCTGTCTAATTCAGAATTTATCAGTGAAGGACAGATCATAGGACTTGGCCTTCTTTCTTAGTCCTTCTGTGACCTGCTCAAGGGCTATTGATCAGCACTGTCTCTTCAAGTCCTGTGAGTAGGAAGGCATAAAAAGGAAAGGAAAAGATGTAGTTTAGAGGCGTGTATAATTCAATTCTGAATATTTACGCCAGAAGAAGAAGAGAGAAAGAGGATCGCCATCTTAACGTCTCCATCCGAAAGACGGTATGCGACCAGGCTTCGAACCCACAGGCAGGAACTAACCCAAGTCAATGATGGTCCTGAACAGCTTGATTTCAGGTGCACGCCACGATGCCAAAGTCATACAACACAAATCTATTTATCTACTTTGAAGATTAAGATATGATCCTATTTAATCTAGGACTTAAAAGTGATAGATCATAAGACTTGAATTTCTTCCCAGACCTGCTCCAGGACTACTGATCTGAGGGT
>BQKZ01003848.1:25741-39419 GCA_036244855.1 Temnopleurus reevesii
GGTATGAAAATCCTGGGTGCGCGCCTGGATCCCATGTATTTTATTAGATATCTCAATGCATAGAAGGAGCACGACCTCTCTGAGACTCTGGGCTATCAGTTATGTCGTCTTTTTTTTTTATTTATTTCTATTTATGTAGTCTCCAGCTTCTCAAATAGCAATATAATTTTGATTGTGTCATCGCGATGATAATCAATTACAATAATCACTATCCTGGTTTAAAAAAAAAAGGATGAAAATGATATAACGTGATTGTAATAGTGATTCATTAGACCAAGGGCATTTTGGTATCAAATCAAAGTTTGGTCATATTATATGGGTATACCACTATATCCTCTTGACCTCTCTATCCATTTCCACACATAACAATTACAAACTGATCATTGTGACCATTGTGACACACAAAAAAGAAAAAAAAAATACCGGGTCATCGGCACACACTAGAATCAGTTCAGTATTAGTATGGCATGAGCGAACAACAGAGGATGCCTATTGTTATCAAAATACCTTTTTGTGAAAAACTTTTGGAATCTGTTGTTCTCAGTCACGACATAGGACACAGTACAGGGTTGCGCTCAGCCCTTTCCTATTGTAAAGACTTTACGGTATATAATAGTCGTTGGATATACATGTATATTGCTCGATTGCAGAGCGATTGACATTTTGATATTGTGGAAGTTTATGAGAATTTCTACATCTAATTTGTGTGACGCAAAGGTGGAATTATTAGAACGTGAGTATATTGTATATAATATCTGATTGTTTATATTTGCAAGAGCGTCAACGTCATGGTTAACGCAGCTTTGGTTTGTCAACAATTGCTTCTATTGATTACATATATGATACCTGAAATGTAGCTGTATAGGTTAACTTGTAAATATTAACCTGGGGCCTGTAACATAAGAGGAATTGCAATCAGTTGCAAAACTTTAGTACATGACTTTCTTTATTGATTATAATTCATATTTAAAATCTTTATGTTACGAGGCCCTACTTATTTAATTACCACAGATAGAAAAGATTGGCGCGGGAGGTAAAAAGAAACAAGTCGGATGAAAAAACAGTCACCCCAAAACATTTGGTCTGCAATATCTCTAGATTTTAAACGGATGCGAATATTACATATATTCTTCAATTCATACATAATATACAAACATATTATGTTCACGTATTAGCAAATTATTGAAATATCTCAAAAGAACGATGTTGTACATTTAGCCAATCTAACAATTTAATATATTGATTCGAACTGTCCCATTGACATATATCATTATACCATTTGTATCATACATATACACTAGGATTCAAATGAACCGATAGAATACACTATCTTTATTTAAAAAAATCCTATCAGAATCTTTAAGATCAAGGGCGATAGAGGCGATAGATCTCCAATATTTTCGATCATTCATTTTGATTTGGATAGGTATTAATTGATATTGGGTCAATATATGTGTTCTCATTAAAACGTGTATAAAACAACAATTAGAAACTCTAAACTTATTTCCAACACTGGTGTTGTTTAAACTAAAAAAAATGTTTTGTATTACACAAGTGGACTCCCGTGGGGCATTTAACATAAAAGTGTTACACATTCTGCCATAGACATAAGATTAATATTTATCGAAAGTTTCATTTAATATTTTATGTTACAGGTCCATGATATTGTTTTACCGAGCAAGAGTCACGGAACCCATGGGGGTGCAACCTTCCACCGTTTCATTATGTAGAAGCCTATATATTGGATTGTGTAAAATGGTCGCCCCCCCCCCCCCCTTTCCCTGGCAAAACCCAACTTTTTAAAAAGTTCCACGGTATCTGCCAGGTCGGGACGAATGTTGCTAAAACGAATTTGCCCTTCAGAAAATGTAAATTGTCACTTTATTGTTTATACGTCATATATAGTCATTGCGTCTTAATCATTAATGCTAAATCAATATATGAGAATAGGAGTTTCGGGGTTCATGTATTTGAAAAAACTCATATATTTTAGGTTATGTTTTGTCATATCTGAACTTTTTTTTTCTTCAGAATGATACAATATTGCTCCTATTTTACAAAATATATTAAAATTGAGGTAGCTGTAAAGGTTCGAACTTACACCAGGGGGTCACTTCATTCTAAGCCAAAGGTTCTACCGACTGAGCTCCTAGATGCTTTCGACCGATGGGCAGATTTACATTTATTTTTATTTTATTTATTATGTTTTATTGTAAAAGGGTAGCCCCATCAGTAATCGAAGTAATGTTCTACCTAAGGACCCTGTAAAATAGGAAATACATTATGTACACATATACAAACACACAATTACATGAAAAAACTTTACATAGGATAAGTTAACATAAACCATAGATAGATGACACTTAACAGAAGGGGCATAGAGAGCATTGAAAAGTTTAAGTTGAATTTGGAAATCAGGGATAAGCAACCTCTGAAATAAAGGAAAATCAACAAATCAGGATACATCGATGTGCATGTTGTCATATTACATATTTCAAATTAAACCAGGTACATGTATAGATGGATTGCATTTGTTTGGTAGTTCTGATTTCTATGTTGTCTTGAAGAAGTTATTGCAAAAGGACTGCTTTGTTTGTGCATATCTAACTTGAGGGGGGAGGTTGTTCCAGAGAACTGCTCCATCGAAGAGAAGGCCTTACTTCCAAGACATCAAACAATACATCAAACATAAACTATGTATACGTAAACAGTGACAATCCATTTCCTTTGAATATATGTCAAAGTATCCACCAGTGGCTATAACGACAGTTGTAATGTCCTAATTGTCCATCGCTGAATTTAGCGGATACACAGACATGACAGATCAGCATCCAATTTGTCCACGTAGAGGAAACAAATTCTGATAATTATGACACATATAACGTCATCATTCAATTAAAATTTCGAATGTCACAATTTGAATGTCATCAAATTTGATGTTGATGCAAACAAGGCGCGTGAATGTCATTATTGATTTTATTTTATTTTTATTTTATTCGTCTTAGTGCAAGAAAATACCATGACAATGATATCCCATGGAAGCCAAAGGCTTATTTCTAATGGGGTCCTTAAAGAAAGTACAAGCAGATAGCATGTAAAACTAAAGACAAATACCTGTGCAATAGCAATGATACACACATGTTTTAATACTGGAACTTCTAATCGGGTAAATTCATAATCCAATTTCGACTCTGACTTTCCAATAGAACATTAGAAGACAGATGATTGCAACTGATTACAGATGAATGATTTGTTGACCATAAATATATGCTTGGGGAACGGGGGAGGGATGGCTTGGGGTGTAGCCCCCTCCCCAGAAAAACTCAGACCTCACTGGACCCCTCAAAAAGCGCTTGGTACAAGGGAAAGTCGATGGCTGAGTCCTCATCCAGTCTTGAACATCTTCCTAAGCCACTGTACAATCAGGATATTACTTACAGGTTAAAGGGGAACTACACCCAGACAATAATATATGGTCAGTAAATGAAGGAAAATCAGATGAACAAACTGTGAAAATTTGAGCAAAATTGAATAATGATAATCCGTTCAAAAGTTATGAATTTTCAAAGTTATAATTTCCACCTTTGCTGGGCATCTTTGAATTGGCATGCGTATAGCTAATTAGCATAATCTGTGGTGTCATACATGGAGAACTCCTCATTCACTTTGTATATAAATTCATCGAAAATGAAGCATTATCATATTTCAAAGGAGGAATCAACGCCGTTCTTTCTGGAATGCTTGCAGAATTGATGTGGTTATAATATATTTAACCGAAGAAACAAAAATGTTCCTACTTTTCTGCAAAAAGAGGAAAATGTGAAATTTTGTGTACAAAGCGAATGGAGAGTTCTCCATGTTGGCAGCCACAGGGGCGTAAATCAAAACTTTGAAAATTCATATCTTTTGAATGGGTAATCCGATTTTGCTCAAATTTTCACAGTTTGTTCATCTTATTTTTCTTCATTTAATGTCTGAGTGTAGTTCCCCTTTAACATAAATAATTTAGTAGCAAATTTGTGGCCATCCTATGCCAACATGAATTGCAATCGATGTTGTCCATGTTGCATAGTGCCCTCAGTGACTAGGTCTAGGTTTCGGAACCCTATTCCCCTTGCAAAGGGGGATTTTGGATGTGTGTAGAGGCGGATCCGGAATTTCCCAATTTGGGGGGGGGGGGGAGAATTTTCTTCCAAACGACAACAACAAAATACTTGTACATTAAATTCCGTAACCGAGCTGATGAGCAAAGAAAAAAAGGGTCCTCGATGAACGAAAGATAATGTGTATTGCGGCCCCTACATAGGTAGTTTGTCGACAATGGTATCGTCGGCTTGGGGGCCGCCTTCTTCTGGATCCAAACTGAACCAAAACTATGGATTAAAGCATTGTATCTACTTACATTGTAAGTCCTATCTCCTTCCCTTTCCATAAAATCTGTGTTCCTTAAAAATACGATCCTTAAATAAAATGATAAAAGAAAAATAATAATCCTGATAAAAAATCTGACCGGCCGAGGTGTACTGGACGCGGTTTATTGCCGCACGTGTCCTTTAAAAGAAATATTATACCATCAGACACCACCCTCGATATGTCTGTGTATACCGTCAATGACAATTGATAAAAGCCAAGGAGATTATAGAATGTCTTTGATTGAAACAACACAAAATTGACAAGCAATGATTCTTTTCTTAATTTGATTTTAAAGTGTTTTTTTTTTCCCTTCAATTTATGACGTATCATTAAACAACTCAAAGTGAAATAACATATTGGGGTTCCATGGAGATTAATCAATTTCGGAACTATCATCGCAGGTACCGGAAGATTTGTGATGAAGGAAAGCTCAAAGCCCTGGGAACATAATTTGTCAGTATTTTGCCCAATCACTTACCATTATTCCCGCGATGTGTATATTTATCATCAACCTATCAATGCTATTTCAAATTTCGCTATCAACTGTGCTTTTAAAAGTCAATATTCAGTCGCAGTTTGAACGAAAATAAGATTTTCTGTTGAATAAATTACCAAACTAAAGTCATTTACAAAGGCATGTTGTGAATACATTTTAATGTTGATCGTAAACCTAAGATTCTGCCTACGTTTTTAATTAACACATCATTTCCATAAAGAATCAAGTATTTAAGTTAAAACAATATATATATATATATTCTTGTTGATTAAATCGCCATTCAAATTTGAACTGACTCTCATGTCAGTTCAAAAAGATATTCATAAACCGGATGGATTTGAAGGTTAATTTTATTTGCATTTGAAGAGTGAGTATATTGTGACGCCAGGCGAGCATGTACATGACACATTTTCCGCGCCAATACTATCATTATCCTCGGTCATTATCATAATGCGAAAAGCTGCAGAAGAGAGGCGCTCCGTCCGCACCCCCACACTTTTATTCATCTTATTTCGGAGAAACTTGTTATCTCGGCCAACAAGAAATACGGCACCTGAATCTTTCGGTATGGTACGGTTTATAAACCAAAGAGCTTTATACAAACCAAAGAGTTTCTATAAAATTAAAAACTCTTTGATATAAACATATCTACTGCCGCATCCCCTTTTCCATATATCATACAAATCATATCCCATCTGTATGCCTGAAATAGTTGTGCATTTCACCATGAAAAAAAAAATCATTATATGTAATCATAATTTAAAAAAATCTTCAATAAAATACAAATTTACAGAATCAAAATCATTGTAAATAATTATTAGTTCTTTATCGTCCAAGTTCAGTGGTTGGTGAGTTAAGGAAGACCGAGATGTCTGAAGTAAATACCGAAATAATAAACTACCGAAGTGCCATTCAGACGGATCGTTAAGAGCCCCGCCCAAAATATCTTTGATGACAAGATAAATATAGTCGGTGATCGCACGACAGTGATGATGCGGTGAAAAGCACTGGTGGTAGTATTCGGATGTATGTTTCGTCACAGAACACAACACCGCGCGGTCTCTGTTTTTGTTATTGACCACCCATGTGAATCTAGTATTGTGGTGTAGCCAGGATATAGTTATTTTCTAAGCCTTTGCCGTATACTTTTCCATACAGTGTTTTGGTATACTTATCTGAGAACATGCGGTAAGTCTTGGAATCGAGTTTATGTTTTTTCCTGTTATATAATTTCGCCGGGATAGATGATGAGGGGACATCCCTGTATTGTAATTATTACTTCACATTGCCAAAGCCTTTTGGCAGTTTTGTATTGCAGTATTCTGAATTTGTAAACGAATATTTCATGTTTTTACCATGTACTGTAAACTGAGGCAACTGGCGACTTTTTGAGTGCTTTTTTTTGTTTTTTACTCACAGTTACATACAGGTGTTGTGTCAAATTCATAATAAATTTAATTATTATTTTTAAATTCCAGTTTGATTGATGGTTGTTGGTGATGATGGTAGTGATGATGATGATGATGATGATGATGATGATGATGATGAAAGTATAATGGTGGTGATGGATGATGATGATAGTGACGATGGTAGTGATGATGATGATGGTGATGCTGATGGTGGTGGTGATTATGATGATGATGATGATGATAGTGTTGGTGGTCGTGTTGGTGTGGGGGATGATGATGTTGACAATGATGTTGACAATGGTGGTACATGGTGGTGATGGTGGCCAGTGGTGGTGATGATGATGATGATGATGAAAGTATTGACGGTGGTGGTGACTGGTGGTAGTAATGCCATGGGACCAATGTTGGTGGTGGATGATGGTAGTAATGATACCAGTGTGTTGGTGGTTGTGGCGATTGTGGTGAGGATGATGATGATGATGAGGATGACAGATGGTGATGATGGTGAACATGACGTTGATGATGATGATGATGAGGTTGATGGTGAAGATGATGATGATGATGATGATGATGATGATGATGATGATGATGGCCGATGGTAGTGATGATGATGATGGTGATGCTGATGGTGGTGGTGATTATGATGATGATGATGATGATAGTGTTGGTGGTAGTGTTGGTGTTGGGGATGATGATGTTGACAATGATGTTGACAATGGTGGTACATGTTGGTGATGGTGGCCAGTGGTGGTGATGATGATGATGATGATGATGATGATGATGATGATGATGAGGTTGATGGTGAAGATGATGATGATGATGATGATGATGGTGATGATGATAATGGCAATGATGATGATGATGATGATGATGATGACAATGGTGATGATGATGGTGATGATGATGATGATGATGGTGATATTGATACATCAAATGATGAAATAAATCAATTTTAAGACAATGATTGCTATATTGACACTGGTAGAATATGATTTATGCTTCTTTAGAAAGCTCTTTCTTTGATTTTTCTTTTTTACCATCAATATAAAATTGTATTTTACAAAGCATTGATTGATATGTGTCCATTAATTTCTTTCAAACAATATTCTTATTTTGCTCCCTCAGACCCAGTCTTCCTCTCCGTTTTGTGCGTAACCAGCGACCATCACCATGTCATTAGTGAAGCCAGCCAACCTCAACCTCAAACTTAAGCAAATGCCGGACGAGAATCCGTACGAATTGTCTCCAGTCGCGTTTGATTCCGATCTCGAGATGAGAGATCGTCTCAAATTCACCCCACTTCCAACGGAGCCGCCCGCTCCTCCTGCTCCTGCTCCGAGGCAAAAGAGAAAGGAGGAAACAAATTTATCATCAGAGCAATCAGGTAAGACTTGCATATGAAATGCTTTTCTACACTAAATTTCCAATATTAGAAACATTGTTATCATGTTTGTAATGGGAGATTGGTTGGAGAAGTGGGGGAGGGGTGTGGGAGGGGGAGGAGTGAGCCCCCTGTTTGGTCTTTTCAAGGTGAGCAAGGGTCTGTATGGTGCTTATGTGAATACATGTATAGAAATGGAAGGGATTTTTTTTTCTAAGGAGTAGGCCTGTCTACAAAAGGAATCCAAGTTGTATAAAGTATTGTTTTGGTAATGCAACAAACAACAATTGAAAAAAAAATTACCCTTGACAATTTTGTTATCTTTAAGTTTTCATCTAAATGTCTCAGAGTATAACCTCTGGGAATAACAATTGAGTGAAAATATTAACTGATTAAAATTGGTATTTTTGATATGTTTCTCATATGGACCTCCTCAATTACTTTGGTGTCATATGAAACTTGGACCTTCACAATATTGCTGAATTTACCAAGTTCAGAAGATTGGCAATGCAAATAACATTGTTTTCGTCAATTTGATGGAGCATGTTGCTTAAATGTAGACAAATAAAGACAAATTTGCACGAGATGAACAGAGTTTGACGAGATTATCGACCTGTATCTTAAGATTTACAGAACAAACGCATGCTATGACACGAGCAAGTAATTCTCTTCATGGTGAAGGATTTACTCTAGGTCAAATTTCCTAGAAGAAAATCAGCTTTGGAATGGAATCTAGTTATCTATTAATTATTTGTTTGTCCATGGTCATGGACACCTTAATTGTGGTTTATCCAAAATAAAGAATGGTGAACCAGTATGGGTGAGAAAAATCTTGTGATAAAATTAAAGCAGGAAAATTAGACAAAGAGATAACAAGAAATTGAATCAAATTGGACAATAAATGAGAAAGTTATGAATATTTCAATGGTGTAAACTCAACAGTGATTTTTTCATGCAAATTGGCAACTTTTGGTCACATGTTTAATATGACGTACACATTTGTCATAAACTTTTCTGCAAGTTATTAACTGTTTTACCCCTTCCCTCTTTTTGAACCCTTTAATGCAAAATAAACCCCTTCTTGCTGATAAATTTATTGATTACTGCAAACCTTATATTGTTTGAAAAATAATACAAGTATGCACTTATGGGTTAGAATGGATTCTTAAAAACAATAAGCTATAATAACTCAAAGTCATAACAACCAAAAAATGATAAATGTGCATGAACAATAACTTTTCAGTTATATTATTAAAACATTCATAACTTATATATTCATCATTTGATTTACTTCAATTTTTTTTTATCTGTTCATTCTGATTTTTTAATGCTTTAAAACGATGCAAGATTTTTCTGCTACACACTCAGTTTTTAAGAAGCCCCCATTAGAATCCTTGTTTTAATTGATCCCAAACTGCCAATATGAATACTATCCTGACAGAATAAACATTTGAAGGAAAAGCTCATGGTCAATTGAGGACGTCCAAGTTTACTGACCCTACTGTTTTAAAGACCGTTTGAGATCAAAGTAGAAGTGCACGTGTACTCGTGTGTGAGCAGAATGTTGTTTGATCATATAGCCTTGTCCGTAATGGAATTTGTAATAAAATTTTGCAATCTTGTTTTATCAGGATAAAAAACTAAAAATCATCCATAAAACAAGTCAGAATGCACTTAAAAAGAGAGAGCGCATGGAATTGTGTAGAATACACACGAGTAAAGAATCTCCCATAGGCTTACGTGCAAAATGGCACCCAATCAGACTTTGATTAAAATAGAACCTATCGATAGATTTTTTGTTAAATTACAGGGCGCGATCGAAATATCGCGTTCTTTTGAAAAATTTACTTTTCAGGGGCATTTTATCGGCTCAAAAAAAAGTTTTGGTGGCTGAAATGAGACTAACCGATAATTTAGCACCACGCCCACAATGAATCTCGGAAATGGTCTGAGGATATAAAATGTTCCATAGATAGCCCCAAAAGTTCAGAAATTCTCCAGAATGAAAAAATAATTAAAGAATATAATTTACGACGTNATTCAATTCAATTCAATTCAAGAATATAGACTATACGCTTTGAAAGTTCAAGATCAAAAGATTATGCCATTTTTGTTGTTGATTAACAATGGAGGTTTAATGTCATTTCAGGACATGATTTTTTTTTTTTTTTTTCTGATCCTCTCTATATTCTTACTTAACAAACAATGCAAGTCAGTATGTTGCTACATACCTGTAATCATAACAATAGTACAGTATAGTCCAGTGATCCCATTGTGATCCCATTATCCTTACTTTTATAGTGACAACAGGTATTCTCAACATATGAATTTAATTGTAGTACACATGATTTGTATGTTCTCTATATTCAAGTAAAAATGTAAAGATCAGAATATTTTATATCAGAGAATAGAGTAAATCAAAATTGACTACAATAAACTGAAATCTGTCAACATACATGAAAAGAAAGTGTCATCCAACATTCCACACATATCTGTTTATGTATACAGTGCAATTTGAGCTCATACTTCAGCACATTGTAATGTGATTTTGCTATAATGACCTTAACAGGTCAACACCTAATAAGCCAGTTGAAGGCCATGATCATGCATGTCACTTCAATTGGCCTTATTGCCCTTCCCCTAGAGTAAAAGTATGAATCTAAAAGATCCATGCATGGTTACATGTAAAGCTAGAGCGAATTGATTAGGCTGCAGTACTAATGTATTTAAGACCGAGTCTGAACCCCCCCCCCCCCCCCCAAAAAAAAAATAAATACAATTGTTTTAAAAAAAAGCTGAACAATCAGACAAATGGGTCTTAATTTTTTTAAAGCAAATCAGACAATTTTTTATAAGAAAGGTATGAATATTTCAATGATATAGGCCCTATAACTCGACAGTAATCGTACAAGCAAATTGGCAACATCTGGTCACATTGCATTCTCAATTCTGTAACATGAAAAACAAACTTTTTTGCTGATGAATAAATGGATACAAATTCTTGTGTATCAACTCATCCTTTTGAATATTAGAATTCATAAGATACAACTGTATGCATTTTATTGGTTAAAACAGCATCTTAAAAATTTATCATTTTAAGTAAATCAAGAAGTAAATGATGTAGGCCTACATTGGAACAAAATCACTTTTGAGTTATATCATTTTAAATAGATAACTTTTTTTTTATCCGTTATTAGTCCACTTTGCATAATTTTTTTTGTTATCTGTTTGGTTTCTGAATGAGGCCCAGTCTTGACTTTAAAGCGAATATCGAGTACTTGCAAAGAACTTCAATTTGGAAAAATGAATGATTAAAATAATCTTATGTTACAAACAAAGCACAACGTGACTTGTGTAGACAAGGGAAAACTAATATGATAACCTCAAACCGGTTAAAAGCGAAATTATGTCATTCTCCACGTGCTCTGTCCACTGCAGCAAACACAGGAAGCAGCGCGTGGGACTGGTATAAAATCTGTCGGCCCGACATGGCCCAATTTTGACCCTTTATTTGCACATTTCTCTGCCATTATACATTTTCTTGCAAAACACTTTGGCACATATTATTTATTCATAGTTCTGAACATTCTTCTCACATTTTGTGCGATTCTGTGAACATTTATTTTATTTTTTTAACAAATACCAGAATATATCTTTAAGGCTTTTCTGTATAACAAAATGTGTAGTGCCACTTAACCCATGGGGTAACTACATGTATGTAAGGAAAGAGTAGAATCAGGAGCTGCCAATGGCGTTTTACATGTTTGTACTTTTTCCCAGATGATGTACTTTGATTTTAGTCTCGGCTTACTGACTGAACCATGATGGATTTTCTTCCTTTTTGAACTTGTTTTAATTGTTCAGTTTTCATGTCAGCTGTAACAACAAAGTAAAATAGCATCTATTAAATAGCATCTCCCTGCTTTAATCGTGGCCAGTAGTCCACAAAAGAATTTTGTTGGAATGGAAAAAGGGTTATCAAGAAAAGTGAAAGTGAAAGTGATAGAGAGATTAGGATGGGTGATTTGATCCTGAATTGGAAAGAGAGGAGAGTATTTTTCTAATCCAAATAGAGACCAAATAAGGCATGGATTTTTAGCAAGAATATCTTTGTGTACATGGAAGAAAACAAATGATTGTGAAGTAATTGTACACTTGAAATGAGAGGGAGAGGGAGAAATATAGGACTGACAGAAGGTGGTAAAATACAATTTAAAATAGTTCTTGGGATGAACCATTAATCACATATAAGCTTCAAATCAGGTGTAAGTTGTAATGTGGAAGCAAGTACATGCAAACTTGATTCCATGTATTGAAATTCAATTGTCATGAACCAGTTTGAGGAATGTACCACGTACATGTAACTACATGTTTTGTGGCAAGAAAATTACATACATTTGAACAATTTGTAAACAAGCTTATTTTATATATTGTTTATCGCAGGCAAAGTTTCAGAAAATGTTTAAAATCAAAACCTTTGAATACTGTAGTTAATATCTGTATGGATAATGGTAGGTTGTTTGAGGAGACACGTATGAAACATTACATCATTGTTTTAGTTTTATAATTAGTACAAATAGTATTGATTTTGATATCCCCTTGTCAAGCATATTCCAACAAATAGGGAATACATGTATAACTTTAATTGAAGGTATGTCTTTGCAACAGTACCTGGATGAAACAACAGAAATTAGTACCAAGTAAATCAAAAGTACAAAGAGAGAGAAAGAGAGAGAAGGAAAGAGGAAGAGAGAACCGAAAGCAAATTATGTAAATTGAGAGACAGTAATAATAACAATATAGATTATTTTTACAATACTAAAACAAAGAGTACAGTGTAACAGAACAAAAATAAAAACAACAAGATTTTGGGGGAGATGGAAAAAGATAGAAGGGAGAGAAAGAGGATGAGAGAGAGAGAATGAGAGAGAAAGAGAGAGAGGTAGAAAGATAGATAGATAGAGAGAGAGAGAGAGAGAGAGAGGGAGAAAGATAGATAGATAGATAGATAGATAGATAGATAGATAGATAGATAGAGAGAAAGATAGATAGATAAGAGAGATAGATAGATAGATAGATAGATAGAGAGAAAGATAGATAGATAAGAGAGATAGATAGATAGATAGATAGATAGATAGAGAGAAAGATAGATAAATATATAGATAGATATGTAGATAGATAGAGAGATAGAGAGAAAGATAGATAGATAGAGGGAAAGAGAAAATATCAAGTGACATGAAAGGATACATATATGTAGAGAGAAAGACAGATATTTGAATAAAAAAGAGGATGGTATGGTATGGTATGGTACTTTATTCCCAATCGTTAAAAAGACATATAATATACAACATGATACGAAATAAGAATACATTTGGCAAATTTACATGTGAATAAAAACATAACTTGCAAATAATAAGATTGGCTGGATTGCCCTTTCAGAAGTATTAAAATAAATACTTCTGTTCTTCCAAGAGGTCCAGATATACAATATAAATAATTTATATGTGAGAGATGTTTGGTCGTAATCGGAAAGTGAAAAAATACCAGAACAAGATACATTCTCTGAGAGAAGATCTGCTGGTATTGCTGGTAGTAACAATCTTTCTGAAACCAAAGACCTTTGTAAAGGAATCCTTGTTTCCGACAGGAAAGCTCGTGCCAGGTCAAAAACAATGTCATGAGTTTCCACCAAACAATGCTACATATATTTCACTCTTATTATTTTTTCAAGTGTATTATGTGTATTGAATTTATGGATGTGCATACAACATCATTCTTATTTGAAATATGACTTTTAATGTGGTTTAAAACTAATAATTAGTACTTGAAAAGAACTTTAAAAATAATACTATGAACCATGGATCCTAGGATCCATGTTTGAACGGTTCTTATTTGTACATTGTATGTTCCTAACAATGCTTGATACGACTTGTGAGAGATCAGAGATCACTGCGGTATTTGTAATTTCTGATGGCCCCA
>BQKZ01003848.1:42743-70976 GCA_036244855.1 Temnopleurus reevesii
GATAAGAGTAATTGAGAGGAGAAGAATAAGTGTTTAGATCTAGGATGAGGGGGAAAGAGAGGATGATGAGAAGTAGGGGAAAGGGAGAAAAGACAGAAAATACGAAGAAAGGAAAAGTAGAAGAAGGAGAAAAGAAAGGAAGTCCCAAAGAAAAAGCGTCAAATGGATAAACTTCATTCTTATTGAAAAATTGAGGACTTGACTTTGTAGAATAGATATATAATATAAATTTAAAGTCAACTGCAAATCAACCGCAACTTCGCATATTGTAACGCACAATTTCATTTGCGCACAGTATGTGCATTTAACAAGATGCGCATGAAGCAATGATTTTGATTGGAACGTCCCGATCAACTGCAACTTAAATTCAATTGCAACTTTTGAACAAAACCCCCAAAATCAAAGATAAAAAGGACTATTGTTCTTCAGATATCAATATTGACCTTCATTTCTCCAAACAAGTTGATATTGATCTCAATATTTATATGAAATGTAATCACTTTTGTTTCCTTTGATAGCAGTGTGGCTATATCAACACAAGATCATGTGATTATTCCTGCTGGCAACAATTCATATATCATTGTATTATGTGTCTTCCTGTATACTAGGAATGGGATTTCTAAGCAAAAAATTTTTCATTTTCTTTTTGTATGTTGCTGCATTAGATTATCTGTTATTCTCATCAAAAATGTTGCATTTTATTAAAGCAGAATGCATGCACAAAAATCAAGTATTGCTGAAATGAAAATATGATGATGCTGGTTGGTTATCTGAAGTTGTTTTTGATGGCTTTATATTTGAAGAAAAAATCTCAGTAGATAGATTATTTTCTTGATTATAATTGATGATGATTATTAATTTGGTTTCTTGATATTTCAGTGTCAGGGTGATAAATGAAATCAAGTAGAACAGCTCCAAGGTTATTAAAGTGGTCTGAAAGATTATTTAGTTGCACTGCTGCCAACTGACCAAGTGAAATAGCCCAAATTAAAAATACTTCTATAATTTTTTTAAACTAATTACATTAGCATCATGAGAAAGATCCCCCTGCCCCCTTCTTCCCCACTGTCAAAAATAAAATTTTACATTGGAACTTCATCTCTCATCTAGAATGAATGTTGAAAATAACCTTTCCTGATATATTGACTGGGACATGATAGAAAAAACAAACATATTTCCTCCCCACACTTCTGATTTTCGCAGCGCTTTGTATCCTCTGGAAAAAGCGCTATATAAATTCAATTATTATTATTATCATTATTTATTTTAATGAAATATGATGGTATTGTCATTATTATTTCCTACATCTCTGCAGGAAGAAGACAAACCCCCTCTACGACAGCTATCGAGACGACGATGGCACACTCGATACGAGGACGTACCCACCTCAAGAGGATCCAGAGAAGACGAAGAGTCGGCATAGTTGTGTTAGTTCTGTCCTCAGACATCCATGTATGATGGTCCTGTTAATTGCTGCTATAATTGCTCTCATTGTCTTCTTTGTTCTCCTATTGCTGGGCACTATTACTTCAAAAGGTGAGTTTTCTCTATTTAATATTTGTGACTCCAAATTCTTGTCTTTTGCTAAACAGATGGGAATTTTCTAGAGTAAATATATAAAAACAAAATCCAATGCTAACCTAATCGAAACTCATATCTCTTTGCTAGTATCATCTCTCGAAGACTGCATTTTGCACCAAATAATTTCTTCTTTATGCAGTAACAATTCAATGTTCAGAATACTTTGGCAGATTTTTGCTTTTACTGTTAATGTTACTATATATTACAATCAACATTACTATCATTATTACAATTGCTTTGTTGATCATTGTTATTGCTATTATTATCATTGTCATTCTTACCATTATTGATTGTTTTTACCATCTCACTTCATAGCATTGGCAGGCGAGACGTCTGCACGAACACAAAATGAGTCGAGCAGTGAGGTGATTCTACAACTCAGAAAACAAATAGATGACCAGAATGCTCTCATTGATTCTATGATACAAAAGGTATTTCGATCTTTGTTATACAAAAAAAATAATGAAATTGATGTGCACCTGTGAGATGAGGCAAATATTCATAATGCTTTTCATATTCTTACACGAAACATCTTCATCAACCAACCCTATAGAAATGGCCCAGAATGAACATTTTTTTATTTTGTGTTCCTCAGCGTTGAAAAAGTCTAAGTAAATTCAAAGATGGGATGTTCAAACATATAATGAAACATATTTTTTTTTATATGTTTTGGTTTTCCTTGTCTTATTGAGTTTGTCTTTCTGATATAATATTTCTTTAATCCCACTGCTGCCACCAAAAAAATAATACTTTGAAAATATGTAGCAAATTACAAGATAGGGTACAACATGGCATGATATTGTGCTAAATACTCTTATTGCTGTGAGTATGTACCCCTATCCCAATTAAATGCATTTCCTCCATCAACCCTCCCCCACCCCCTCCAAAAAAAGAGAAATATCCTACTTGAATTAAAGAAAGACATTGAAAATCATCTATTGTAATTTTATAAATGTATGCAAATAACATATAATATGAATAGTCATTGTTAGTGTTAATTTCAAAATACATATAAAATTTATTCAAAGCATTTTGAGAAAACAGAACCAATTTAAAAAAAAATCATGCTTATTTGACAACCAAATAATTATTTTGTTTTGCCCTGATGATGGAAATACTCTGTTATTTAATACAAAGTTGTATACATGCTTGTACAAGGCATAGAACAAACATTTATCAAAATATTTAAATCATGTTTGTTGTTTTTCTTTGGAGTGTACATTTAAGTAACGAATTTGTATTAAACAGTAATGTAAAAGAAAACTCTCCCCAACAACGGGCAATTTTTTTAAACTGTTACAATCATTTTCTTCTTTTTTTCTGGGGGTGGAAATGCAAGAAGCAAAGTTGTATTAACAGTATTGTAGAAGAAATGGACAATTTTTTTCAAACTGTATTATGGAGATTTTATACTTTCAAAAAGTGGCATAAATGTACATGTGATCATACAGCTACTGTGTGGCTTCCCATTCCGAATATTATCAAGTATTGAGCAAACAAAACTGGAAGTTGCCAAGGTCAAAATGGTTTAGATTGCTTTCATTTTAAGTCTATATATCCGATTCATCTTTAAAAGCTGACACTCTGTAAAGGCTTGGTGACCCATCAATTAGTCGTGTACACTGGAATTGTTTTCAAGTCCTATGTCAAAACTGCGAAAATCATTGTTTGTTTACCCCGAATTATGATGAACCCCACATGGTACACAATGTGGGAAACAATTGACGCGGTTCCAAACGAGTGATTACAATTAACCAACAAGGAAGTCCATTTATGACCCGGTTCTTTTGGTAGTACATGTGTAGCGTTTGCTTGTTTTTTTTTCTTCATATTTTAGTTATTGATAGGTAGTGACAATTTGTATTAAACAGGATCCAGTCATATTGTGGTCATATTGTAGTAGGCCTATATAATATTAATGTTTGATATGTCTAATTTCATACCCCTCCCTCTTTCGCCCATAGATATCACTAACCTGCTATAAACTTATTGTGTGGGTTGTTATTTTTTGCGTGATCAATAATTACTGTAAAACCAGAAATTGTTGTGGCGTGAAGCTTGCAGATAGTACCTTCAATGGCCAATTCATGTGGCCAAATTTTTAACAAATTTCAGATTTGTTCAGTATATATTGATATGTAAAAACCTTGGAAAACATATATAGTTTTACTTTGGCTAATTTAAGGGACATGTCAGAATTTAGAAAAATTGAATGGTTATGAAAATTTCCAGTTTTACAGTACTTTGTTTTTGCTTTGTTTTTCCCCACTTTACCCTGTGTAGTTTATTTTACATTGAATGCAATTAAATAACATTTGGTAAGTCCGAAGCATGGATTAGCTTGCTGAGATGCATGATTTTGATGTTTTACTTCTTAAATGTATGCTGATAGCATCATTGTATGTTGAATGTACATAGATGTATTTATTGATAAAAATGATGAAGCGACAGCATTCTGATAAATTATTTCAAAAGAAAATGAGTTGAAGTAGAACACAAAGTGAAGACTTCCTCCTTTTCTTCTACGAAGGTTATGCCCCATTATTACAGGATTATATCTTCATTTCTCGTTCTACTCATTTTCTTTTTATATGTATGTGTATCTATTTAGTATTAATAATTTATCAAAAAAATTGAATAGAGAGATGTCCATTATGGACATAAAAGTATCAAATTCAAGGATTGGAATGAAAGAGAAATTCATTTTCATTATTGAATAACAAAAATCTTGAATGGTTTGAGAACAGATATTGTTTAATCCTTTCAGGACGAGAGAACACGTTTTGTGTTTTGGTCCAATAACTTTTGATGTAGTGCTGTAAAAATATATACCTGATGTATGAGCAGAAAGAGAAAAAAATCTACACAAGATCTGACCATTTTTATTCTATCACCATTTGTCGCTGGATGCAGAGAATTTTTTAAATTAAAATAATCATTAAAATTGTCATAAATCCTTAAATTGGCAACGCAAAATTCGTTCAAAAAACACCATTTTCTATACCATTTTCTACGCAAATTGGCAACTTTAAACTTTTTAACTCTCTTTTTGACAAAGAAGATTCCATGTGGTAACATAATTTTTAATTGAAACATTATATAAAGAGAGTTGAAAATTTTAGCGTTACCAATTTAGGAAAGGAATAGTGATTGAATCTGTTGTAAAATGATTCCTGCCCTGAATGGGTTAAATGTAACAGTTTTACTCATCTTGTTACCATTTATTGGCAGCAAACAATTGTGTTGGATTCTCCTTTATAGTTTTTAATGATTTTTTTTTCTTCAATATTTTCATAATCTGTGTGTTACACTCGGAATAATATACATGTAGTAGATTTTTGGCATGAAAACCTCCCCATATTGTTCAAAGCATTGCTGATTTAATTAGAAAATATGTGTCACCAAGAGACAACATGGATTTATAGAAATTTGTTCAAATGCATCAAATGGTATGTTTACTTAATTTCATTTAAAGGAAGTCCAATGTACCAAATCAATATTTGGATTGAGATAAACACTGCAAATGAGACCAATAAACATCCGTTTATCGCTTTATGTTTCAATAAAATCAATACAAAGGAAAAATCTGTGTTCATTCATTGTAGGCCACAAATCTAAAATCTAAAAAAAGAGACAAAACAAAACATGAATATATAAGGAAGTTGGATCAAGTAATCGTGAAAACAATATCGGATGATCACTTTTGTTTCTACTTTTATTATTTATTATATATGTTTTTCCCAATGGTTGGAAAAACCACTTTGTAAAGGCTCGTCTGAATAGCTTTTTAAAGGAAACTTTTAGAAAGTCATATCGAAAGGAAGTTTTCTGTGAACTGGACTTCCTATTATTTAAGGTTCGGTTGTCATAGAAGTCTGAATACAAAGCAAGAAAATATAGTTTGTTTTCAAATTGTTTGGAAGTTCTGATAATATGTGAAATAATGTTTTTAATTTTATGATATATACATATAAAGTTTTTTCTCTCCAGAACATTGACAAACAGTTTTCTTCAACATATCAATCTAACTGGTCTGAAAGATTACTTGAAATGAGAGGTGGGGGTGTTTGAGATCAAGTTTTGAATATGAAGTTTTAGTACACATGCTTTATGGAGAATGTTTGATTTTACATTGTGTAATATAAGAACAAAGACATATGACAAAATAAGCAGCTTCCTATTCAAACTCTTTACTAGATGATGGTTCAGCTGCAGAATAGGAAAAAGAAATTCCTTCCCACTTATTCTGCAAAGATATTGTAGAATGTATATTCACTGAATGATGGGGAAACAAATTTAATCTTCTACAGCTGTCACATAAATTTGAATGAGGAGTTGTTCACTTTGTCCAGTTACGTTTTCCTCAGGTTTCCCAGTGTGAGCATAGAGCACATATATTGACAATGCAAATTGGATATGATCCTCATGGACTTTGAACTTTCCTGAGTGTTTTGAGAAAATGTTCTTTTTGTTATGACGCTAACTCTTGTTGTCAATCAACACAATGAAGTACTCAATACATGGTCTTTTATCAAATTTGTTTGGCAACAAAACAGTGTTGCATGTTGAGTTGCAAGTTGAATTGCATGGAGAATGAAAGAAATGAAATGTGCATTTGTGCAGCTACTAGGAATATTGAGAAGATTTGTATGAGGTTGTAATTTCAATGTACTTGTAATCACTTATAATTTTCTCTTTCTCTATTTACTTTTCTCCAAGTGATCACTTTTACACTGTAGAGTAAAGGGGAACTTCACCCAGACATTGATGCACTCTCAGTGGATGAAGAAAAATACAATGATCCAACAGTGAAAATTTGAGCAAAATCCAACAATCCATTAATTATCAAAATTGTGATTTGAACCCTCATGGGCTTCTTAAATTGGCAACGTACAGGCACAAAATGGCTGCCAACATGGAGACCTCTCCATTCACTTTGTACACCGAATTTCACATTTTCTTCTTTTTCTAGAAAAGTAGACGATAAATCAATAAAATTTATTCTGAAATGCATGCAGAATCAAAATGTCCATATCATACTTGAAGAGAAAAGTACAATTTTGTCAACTTTTCTAGAAAAAGAAGAAAATGTGAAATTCTGTGTACAAAGTGAATGGAGAGTTCTCCATGTTGGCAGCCATATTGTGCCTGTACGTTACCAATTTGTGCCTGTACGTTGCCAATTTGAGGAGCCCATGAGGAGTGTAAATCAAACCTTTGAAAATTCATAACTTTTGAATGGATTGTCGGATTTTGCTCAAATTTTCACAGATTGTCCATTGTATTTTTCTTCATCCACTGAGCGCACATCAATGTCTGGGTGAAGTTCCCCTTTAATGTCATCTGAATGGCCTTCACAGAGATGAATATTCCAATGAGAAATAATCTCTGCCTTTTTTCATTCTCGGATCGTCAAATGAGAAATCCGATTGATTTTTCACACAAATATTTGCTTAATGTGATAGAGAGGAAATTTTCTTTACAAATCTCTTCAAGATTTGGTATGCAAGATTCGATGCAAAATAATTATTTCATTTGTGGAATAATTTTCTCTTATCTTATATTGGTAATGTAAAGATTTTTTTCAATAGAATTATACCCCCCCCCCCAAAAAAAAAAATCATACCTTGATGGGGGCATTTAAAGTTTACTCAAAAACTTGTTTGCCCCTCTCCTCCTTCCAGGTTTCTGAGGTAGAAATGGAAGCTTCCGGTTCTATTAAAGGGAAACCAATCCCTGGAATTATCGTGCTCCCTTTTGATAAAGTAAAATCAGATGAACAAACTGTGAAAATTTGAGCAAAATCGGACAACCTGTTCAAAAGTTATAAATTTTCAAAGTCACAGAGGTGTGACGATCTCTACCGCTCATGGTAATCTGTGCGGTCGGCAAATTCGACAGAATCTGTGACGTCATGTCGGACAACTCCTCATTCACTTTGTATACAAAATGTCACCTTTTCTCCTTTTTCCCGGAAAAATAAAAAAAATCCCAATTTTCAAGTGGGGTATAGCATTTCTGTAATGACTCTGCACGTATTCCGAGAAGAATGATGTTGCAACCTTACTCTAAACATTACATTAATCGATTTTTGAAGATTCTATGTACAAAGTAAATGAGGGGTTGTCCGACATGACGTCACAGATTCCGTCGAATTTGCCGATCGCACGGATCTCCATGAGCGGCACTGATCGTCAAATCTCTGTGACTTTGAAAATTCCTGCTAGACTATGAAAGAGTAGTCTAACATGTAATTTGTAAATGTATAATCTCTTTGGAAAGGGGGGGGGTAGGGGCGGCAGGAATAGGAAAGTGGTATAGAAATGGGAAAATTAAAAAAAAAAAAAAAAAAAAGGTCCTTCTTACTACAGAGATCATGATTTTCAGAGATGCGGGAAGTGATATCCTGAATAAAGCGAAAATGTTGTAAACATTTTTTCTCTGTTTGTTTTTTTCTGTTACAGATTGAAAGGCTAGAGATGGCCATCATTAACCCTGGCAATGAGAATGCCTCACTGGATATCAGGGTAGCGCAGAATACATTTATGGTGAGTATGATGGGGTCTCGTTAATTCTTACAATTTTTCTGGAGCGTATTTAGATTGTGGTACTTAGCAAAATCTCTTAAAATACAATATTCGAAATGAAACTAGATACTTTAGGCTTCAGATATTTCTAAAAATAAAACTAATTCATGAAAGAATCACGGAGATATCGCGATATCAACATTTGATTGACGAAACGATCGCATCGCTCCACGCTGGAAAATGGCGAAAATTGTCAACAAACTGTGTCATATTAATTCATAGACCTCGTTTGCACAAGATTTACCGTAAAATTGCTTCCATCTAAGATGTAAAATTTACAGTAATTTGACCACGAAATATCAAGAAATCGAATGGTATGACTGCTAACTTATAAAATTGATGATTTCTGTTCGAAAATTGAAAGGATTCAGATCGTTGTTGCTGATCTTTTGGCAATATTTTCATTGTTTTCCGTACATTTGCTAAGAAAATTTCCAATTTAGGCAAATAAACAACCCTCTTGACGATGGTGATGTCAGATTTGTAATATTTCATCGATTTTGTAGAAATTCATATAATGTACGAATTAATATGATGGGCGAATTAATGGGACAGCACCATACTGTGGCAGAAATGAAAACCTTAAAGGGGAATCAACCCCTGGAATTACTATGCTTTCATTTCATTTTAAAAGCACGAAAAATTGATTTAGAAACCTTTTATCTTCATAGCTTAGTCTATGTACACCATCAACCATTTAGGTAGCATTTAGAATTTGGCAGTTGAGAATTTGTTTAAATGAAAATAATGTTGTATAATTTCGTAAATGTATGTCTTAGGGGGTGTTGCTCAAAATCAATCGCAAATCAACTGCAACTTTGAAGATTGCAACGCGCATTTTCATTCGCGCACAGTATGCGCATTTAACAAGACACGAGTGAAACAATTATTTTGATTGGCACGTTCCGATCAACTGCAACTTGCGATCAATTGCAACTTTTGAGCAACACCCCTTTAAGAAATCCATGATTTGTATAATATGAAACATATTAACACATCAGTACATCTGCCGTTTCTGATTTTGATTTATCTTTGATTTCTTTTTTTTTCCCATCATAGTTGATGACATTGAATGAATCACTTACCAAATTGGATCAACAAGTAGATGGAGTCAGCGACCAAGCAGATCTGGCCTTTGAACAGTCATCAAGCACCATTGCAACTCAAGTAGCTTTCCTCAACAGAGTGAGTACAGTCAAAAAAAAAAATTATTCAACAGCAGCAGAAAAATGAGATTAAGGGAACAAAAAAGGGGCAAAAAATTTGAGCTCAGCCCGATTTGAACCCCCCCCCCCCCCCCGGGTATCGAAATCCTGGGTGTGCACATGGCACCAATGAAGTTGTAGTGATCCGAACACGTATGTGTAATTTCCGCCAAACTTTGCCTTTTCGAAGGTATCATTTTATGTTTTGGCGCCGTTTTACCCACGTTACTTCTTACAGAAAATGCATTACCTTGAACGCTCAGAAAATAGTCCTGTATTTATATAATTGGACTTTTATTAATTTTGATGGTTATTAATCATTTGTACATGAATTTATCATTTCCTCGAATGTTGGCATTGATTTGTAATATTTGTCATTTACATTATGAATTTATATATACAAATTCACTGTACCTTATCAAAGTAGTCCCTCAATGCTTAATTTGCGCGGATTGACAGTCCTTTTGGGGTGAACGCCTTAGAGTTACTCACCTTCAACATTATCGTATCGGTAGGATGGAAATTTTTTAGACTGTCCCGGCGTCACATTACTACTGTGAAGGAAAGCCACAACACGATGACAGTCAGGCCCTACTAAAGTCATCAAATTGGCAACATGTCTCAAAATTTTCACTGATTTGCCCATTTCATTTCAAAATCATTACAAAATCTTCAAATCGTTCAAAATTCATTTATTTTGTATTTCTTGTCTGATTTTCTTTAATTTTTTTTGTTCTGCTTCTTTACAAAGATTTTTTTTTAACTTGATACTAATGTTAATTTTAATAACTAGAGTATTATTTTGCTATCATTCACAAATTATGTGAATTGTATGGATCTTTCTGAGTTATTAAATTTCATTGTATTGACTTGCAAAATTTCTTTGTTCAAGAATTCTGATTTATGTTTTACCTTTCGTTTTTTTTTTCTTGTCTAGATTACAGTGCTTGAGAATCAAACACACACACTTAATGGACAGGTGAGTCTGGAATATAACTTATTAGATGTTTGTTTGTTATTAATTTCTAGTTATTAATTCATCTTGGTACAGCTAGTGCTGCACAATAAAAAAAAAATGTAGTTAATAATAATGAAATTTGAATATTTTATAAAAATTGATTTATGTACAGTGGAAACTCGGTATAAAGAGATCTGATAGAACAAAATATCTGATATAAAGTGGTAAAAAATCTGGTTCCAGCTTTTAATAAATCATTTGTTTTTTTACTCTGCTATGAGATTACTGCTATGACAAGGTATATTTGATGGTCTCAACCACCTCGTTATACTGAGTTTCCACTGTACATATTACTGTTGCCTTGATTGATTGAATGAAAAGATTATCAACTCTGCCTTATTCAACTTCTTCAAGTCAGATAATCTGTAAAGTCAAAACAATTTTTGGAACAGAAATGCAAGTCATGAATTTTATGTCTTGTATTAAAGTCAATGTCAAATAAATTTTTGTGGCCCATAGAGGTTCAACTTGTGCAAATTTATATGTATCCCATTAAAGCAAATCCCCTCTTTCCACTATGCTACATTCTGCAGACAGCATTTTATGACGATGTTGGAAGTTTGCTTATCTTAAGCTACCGCACATACCATGACTCCACCACCTTACGACTGGCTTGCGACTGAGTGAACCTAGTGGTGACGTCGCCAGTTGTAAGGTGATTGAATCTGCTTTAGGCCCACGTACTCACTTTTAAGTGTGTAATATGGTTCATACTAATTATTCTCAATGCTGTATTCCAGGTTAATTCACTACGAGGCAGTCTACAAACTCACAGTATGGACATCTTGGGCATTGAGCAGAAGAACCAAGATCAAGATGATGATGTAAGTTTCAATTTTTTTAATTTCTAAATCGTCAGGGCAATAATAATAATAATAATAATAATAATAGGTCCATTTATATAGCGCAATCACTATATGCATATACTCTACTGCGCTTGATACTAGGTACCATATTATTACCCTGGCTATAACTGCCGAGCAAGCCAGTTAGGCGCTCAAGCATTCCAAGGAATAAATTCCTGCCAGGTACCCNAGTAACAATCTTTCTGAAACCAAAGACCTTTGTAAAGGAATCCTTGTTTCCGACAGGAAAGCTCGTGCCAGGTCAAAAACAATGTCATGAGTTTCCACCAAACAATGCTACATATATTTCACTCTTATTATTTTTTCAAGTGTATTATGTGTATTGAATTTATGGATGTGCATACAACATCATTCTTATTTGAAATATGACTTTTAATGTGGTTTAAAACTAATAATTAGTACTTGAAAAGAACTTTAAAAATAATACTATGAACCATGGATCCTAGGATCCATGTTTGAACGGTTCTTATTTGTACATTGTATGTTCCTAACAATGCTTGATACGACTTGTGAGAGATCAGAGATCACTGCGGTATTGGTAATTTCTGATGGCCCCAAGGACATTTGTCAGTTCGCATTAATTACATCTGTTACATGTGTGTAAAACATGTGTGGTATGTATGTGTACGGATGAGAAATGTCACTTAGCAGATTTCCCCTGTGCTTTTGTCAGGAGAAACCTTACCTATTTATTCCTTTAAAAAAAGATATTGTTACCAGAATGTAATCAGAAATTCAGCTCTAAAGATGGAAGCAATATGAAAACTTTCAGACTGTTAGCATGTTAACCAGTCTAGCAGATCATAGACCTCTATGAGCAGATGCACATTTTATACCATCTCTTACATAAAAGATGTTGGTTGATTTTATTTTCCATAAAAAATAACAACTGAAAACACTAAATAAATATACAAATCAAATGAGAGAAAACAATCATAATAAATATATGAATGAATAATAATTGGCTAGAAGCTCTACTCAGAGCTACTTACAAAGTACCTCTGTTCATCCTAGAGGTGACAGCTTGAAAACTTGCCTGACATAGCAACAAATAGTATTGTAGTTTGATTATTCCAAAAGCTTTAGGGAATGCTATCTCTCTCTATAATGTTTGTTGGCATGATACTGTGTCAATTCTGAATGGAATTGAACAGATATTTCCAAAACATAATTAACATAAGAAACTACAAGAGAACAAAGTAAATCGATTTCAAGGCAAAAACCACAAAAGCAATACTTGAGTTGGGGTCGCCTTGAATTTTAATAGTTCAGTTAACTCGCCTTCTTGTTTTCGCTCTTTTTTTTCATAGACCTGCTATTTTGATATTTGTAGGAAGTGTATCTTACAAGCACACATACTTCTGACTCCTGTTATGCAATCAAAGATTATGTAATACAAATTATGTAACAAACATGCATGCAAATAAAGGAAAGGAAACTGTTAGAATTACTTGTACAGTCAAGATCACCTAAGGGAGACAGAAAATGAGGTCTTTAACAGCAGGTGTTCTCTAGAGATTCATTTACATGTAAATTGCGTTCCGAGTCTAGGGAGGTAAGAAAGGTGGTCTTTATATACAGGCGGTCGCTAAAGCAGTTTGACTCTATCACAAAAAGTGTGTTGACATCCAACATTCAATTTCACTCCGAGGTACAATAGCTTTGTTAATGGGTAGTAGACAGGAAGTAATTCAAATAATTGCATGACATGACATCAAGAGATTAATGCACTATAGAGGTCAAGCCTATGATTTAACAGGAAGTGGACATGTTTTATTTTTGTTTGATTCTACCATGGCTGATATCCTTTTGATCCTCCCCCCCCCCCCCAATACAATTGTTTGTATGCCCTCAAATGCTATTTTTGAAAAATACTGTTGGGCGGTCAGACTTTGTATTTGATTCTTTTTATTTTCTTTATCACAATTCACATAATTCATCAAGAAAACAAGACTTGGAAGCTAGTGAAAAGCCAAAGATTATCAGAAAATAACTCTTCAGGTTGTATTCCACATGCCTATTTATAATTTTGCTGTGATTTTTCATTTTTTTTCCCAAATAGGTTCAATTTGGATGAAAAGTTCAGGTCAGGCCATTTTCAGATGGTTGAAAGGTTGAGGGCATCAAAACATTTTTTTTTGCTTTATGATAAATAAGAATTTCCTTTGATGTTATATTTTACACTACCCCAACAGAAATATTGACATGCTGTTGGCTAAACCCAAATTTTACCTGCCAGTTTATGATTTTAAATTTCTCACATTTTAATTACAGTTCTGCATGCTTGTGATCGCTACTAAGATAGTGATTAAGATAGTAGCAAATTAGTCACAATGTGACTATCTTTTGACTAACTGGCAGCATGCCAAGATTTCTGCAGGGCCAAGATTCATCAGAAACTATCTAGACAAGTCAGAAATATTGCAGGAATTTCCTGATATCATAATATCTTGGTTTGTTTATACTGTTCAAAGAGTGGAATATATATGTTTGCCAGATTTTAAGGAAATACTGCCGCTCAGTGGTTTCTCAAATATATTGATATAAGAAGGGAACTTCCTTAGCTTTTTGTGCAGTAAAGACCTCATTCTTTTGTCAGTATCATGCAGTGCATGCTGGCATACAGCTTCATAATTTATAAGAATTATTAATGCAACAACAAGTTGCATTATAGTATGCTTGGACTTTAATCATTTGGGCAGCATGTGTAAGTACAGTAAATTTATCATATGAATCTAGTTGAGAGAGTTTTGAAGTTTTACAAATGCGAATGAGATCATTTAGTCATTTAATTTTTGGCCATTCTTTAAAACTTTCGAAGATTTCACAAATGCTCAAACTTGTACTCCTTTTGTTCCACACGTAACTTCCTCGTTTTGAGTTGTCTGCTTGCTTGCATTGACTAGAGATGCATGTTGTATTAAAGTGGTTATGTCCTTGGACTTAAATCACAAGGTCCCGGGTTCGTCGGCAATAATTTCCTTTTGCAAAAACTTTATGGACATTAGCCACACTCACCCAAGTGCTATTTGGGTAATGGTAGGAAATAACCGTCTTGTGATTGGTTAAGCAGTGCGCACCTAACTGGTGTTTTGGTCAGTTTCCAATAGGAACTGGTGAAGCGCTATATAAATAATGCATATTATTATTGTAAGTGTTTGTGAATTTAACCCATTGACTACTGGAACCGGGTAGACCTTGCACAAAGTCTATGGGAATTAAGTTATTTAGTTGTAAATGGGTTAATCAATATATACACTCCCACTCTTAAATCCGAGGGTTTGATTATGTACATCAGCCATCAGATATATAATAAGAAGCCTTTTTGTGGGAATTTTCATTGTACTGCCCATAGATTGTGTATTATAATCTGTCAAAACATGAATATAAACACCTGTTAAAATGTAAATACAGTGCATGTCTGAAATTCAATGAATGAAAAAAAAAACATGTGTGCTATATTAGTGGATTTTGATACATATTTTATGAGCAGAATATTGACTGCTAATGTCGTTGAAGTTTAAATTAATGAATTTCCAAATTTCCATACTGTAGTAGGTGTTAAAATCTTTAAATTTTTGCTCTACTAATTTTTGCTATAATCATTGATTTATTTATTGTTTGTGCCATTATCATCACCATAATTTATCAATCAAAATTATTCTTGAATTTCAGTATCGCCTTCGTACAAGAACCCACCAGCCTACAATGGCAGACCGCACCACCACGGCCATCATTTTTACGAAGAAGTCAACCAAGCAAGTCTTCAGAAGCAAAGCAATAATAAACAATCGTTGTACGGCTCGCCGACCAGTCTACCTACCTCCCAAACCGAGGTGGATCAAGCCATTCTCTTCCCTCAGGCCAGCACAACCAACTCACTTGCCCATCTGACAGAACCAGTGGAGAAGAAACCAAGGTTTGTATTCTCTTATTACCTTTTCAATTTGCAATTATTTCCACTGAAAATAGGCAATATAAAACGATAAATATGACATTGTTGGTATCGATCAGNGATCATCATCATAATCATCAATTCCACTAAGAATACAAATGGAATACAAGGAAATTAGTAAACAAACTTATCTAGTTTTATTTGCAAGTTAGATACATATGATATATGTAAACATTAATAATGATTAAATAGATGTAACTGTAATAATTCTCCACAAGAGAATAAGCCTATGAACATTTCCATCTTTCTCCAGATAAAGAAAGCTTTAATGTATCAAACTAAGTTTAACTGTCATAATTTGTCCACAATAAATAAATTACTGTATAAGCTGAAATTTTTGCGGTGGTTTTAATTTCGCTAATTTCGCGGTTATGGCCTCGCGAAAATTTCCACTCTATATGATGCACATTCATTTGTGTACAAACACTTTCAAAAACGTAAAAATAACAACACGCCAATGTGTCAAACTGGTCAGAAATCGCGAAAATATCTGTACGCCAAAATATTGGCTTATACAGTACTCTCATGTTGCAATTTGCATTAAGGCGACGATTTGACTCGGTGCCTTTCTCAAATCACTGGTTCAGTGGAGACTTGACTTTTATGCCATGCATTTCTCAGATTATATTGACAGGTCAATGGTTCAAATGTAAATGACATTGTTTAAATTCTGAATGCCACAAATTTAAAATTTCTGTTTCAATTTCTTTAAATTGTATTATAATCAAATTCAGATGGAACAAGATAACATCATCGGTCAAATGAGCCTCAAAATCAAGGTCCTACTACAAAATAATTGAAAATCAGGTCTCAAATGCTTTCATTTTGATACGTGATAATTTCAAGTGTTCCTTTGCTACCTCACATGCACCCTAGAGCTTCCAATTAATGGATTAATGAATTTTAATACATTCATGCACTGAGTCAGGTGTATCTTGGGCATTGGGTTATCAGTACAGCCCCATCATCCATCCTTTTACTCTCCCCCACCTCCTTGCTGATGGGACAATTTTTTTTCTTCAAAATAATTATTCACCGCAATGTTGCTTTCGGGCTATCAAAGCCAGAGTCTGTACACCCGAACAAGACTGGCGCAAATAATCTCCAAGATTGAGGAGTGCCATAAAATCTCAAATCCAACCAACATGAAAACTGGGAAATATGCATGACAAATTAGGTTTGTGGAAGAAGGGCTTCTCCAAATATATAGCACGTTAATGCGTATATCCAGGCCTGCTCAAAAAGTTCCCTTTAAATTCCCTTTTTCTCTAAACTTCTGGATAGTCAAAATACCTTTCCTGAATTCCTGAGTTTTCTCATTGCAATGCAAACAATGATAAAAATGTCCTGTAATGATCATTGCGTTATTCATGAAATGACTCATTTGTAAAGGCAAATGAAGACATCTTTGTATTGGTCGCTACAGTCAAAGGTTCTGAGAATCTTTCTCCATGTTCTTTGGCTGAACTGGTTTGTTTCTTTTATTTCCGTTTTCAGTTTCTCATTTCAAGTCTATTCTGTAAGATCCTTAAGATGTTTCCTGCTTTTCACTGCTGTACAAATAGGAAAGAAAAGTCCCTTTTAATGCTAAGATTTTCGAGGAGCAACTCATTTGTTGAAAGCAAAGGATGCTAGCTTTGTATTGGTCGCTACAGTCAAAGGCTTTTTCGCAGAATCCTTCTCGGTTTTCTTTGGTCGTCCCGGCTTGCTTCTCTTCTCTTCTCCTTTCTCCATCTCATCATCCATTCTCTTTCTTTTCTTTTCAATCTGATTGGTCGGAGCCAGTGTTTTGGCAGGTGGTTCATCTTCATTGTTGACAGACTCGGAAGCTTTCTCTTCCCACTCCTTCAAGGGTCATGGGAAAAGTTAGAGAAAGAAAAATTCATTGATTGCACTGCAGGATCAATAACCCATTCAGGACAGAAATTATGTCCAAGAAAATTCAATCACTCACCCATCAATTTTGCAACTAATGAATGTCTTACTCCATTGATAAGACTTGTATGAAAACGTTTTTATGGGTAATTCTTCTCGAAAATTATATGTGTAAATAATGATTTTGCATGATTTATAAAGTTGTTAAATTTAAGAATTTTCACCAAATTTAGAGATCACTTTGGAGTCAAATTATCATCAGCACCGAGAGGAGAAATTAAAAATACAGATAAAGCATTAAATGTCATAAGTCAGTCAACCCTTTTAGAAGTCCAACCTCCACTTTCCTCAAGTCATTCACTTTGTGAACAAATGGGGCGACCATTATTTAAGAGGAATAACAGCTAAATCAAAAATGAAGAATTCAAACTTTTGAAAGGAAGGTCCCATGTGTTCCCCGGACAACTCGGCCCTTTCAAGAACGGGGTGATCCCATTTTACCATGCATTTTTAATGCTGTTTGATTGCATAGAGATAGTGTAACATTAGGGCAAATTGTCCAATTCCAAACCCATGCATATGGGTCCAGACATATTTAATTTATGAAACTGCCCGAAGACAATATTGATTATCAAATTCATTTTAGAGTGTTTAATATTCATTGGAAAATCACTTTGTAGCTCTTATGTGTACCGTCAATCTTCACAGATAATTCAAACCGAAAATTGAAACACGTAATAAAAGTATTTACAGATAAATAATCCATTTCAGACACCCACCTTTTTCTCGTCATCTGACAAGTTTTTCCATGTCTGCATTGCCAATTTGATGATCTCGCTTGCACCGAGATCAGGATTCTCTTCTTCCAAAGATTCTTTGGTTTGTGATAACCAGAAGTTAAATGCAGACGGTTTCCTGCGAAAAGGAATATGATTTGGAATTACAAAAATAGGTGCTGGCCAAGGCGTTTCAAGGTGGTGAAAGTGTGAGTATTGGGAGTTGCTCAATACAAGCAGTGATTCCAAAAAGGTGATCAAAATTTTTCATCATTTCCTAGGATTAAAGAGTATTACTCTTCAAAATGCTGATTTTGTAAAAACTCTTGATTTCAGAAATGCCTTGTCAACTTTCATTAAAAAACTTTGATGTGTGCACATGTATATCACAGCCAATAGGAATCAATGTTTTGGTTTTGTATTTTTTTTTGTATTGCTATGTTTTTATTGGTATTCCCATGAAGGTTTTCAAAATTTTGGGAAGTTAAAAAAAAAACAATACATTGGCTTCTAAATGAACTACATGTATATACAAACCTGTCTACAGTGGCCACCCCAAGGGAAACAGAAAAAGTGGCCACTCTAGACAGGTAGCCTTTATAGACAGGTTCTATAACATGCATTTTCACCTGGAGGGAATCAATTTAAGTGGCCATTATAGACAGGTGGTCACTATAGACAGTGGCCACTATAGACAGGTTTGATTGCTTCCTTTTATTGAACGCAAATGTGTTTGTAAATCCAATCCAATATAGAAATGAATAAAATCATTAATCCTGATTTCAACACTTATTTTCATAACCTGTAATGGAAAGTGACACTTCATAAATATTATGGAATGATTGGAAAGACTTAACTTACTTTTTCTTTGGAACAGGAGCATCCGTCGTTTCTTGACTTTGTTTTGTCTTTGAAGGAAACAATGTAGCTTGAGTTCTTCCTTTCGTTTGGCTGCCATTTGTCGTAGGGGTCTTGTTTGAAGTCTTTCCAATACCTGTGCAATAATAAAGATTTATATCTATATTCTCTAAAAATCTTCTTGTAGTTATTGTTCTTTACATTTTCATGTGATGTCCTATGTTTTTGTTCTATGCAGGCAAGTGCTAAGCTAATTTCAAGTGTTTCATTAAACATCAAGATAACCAAATAATTGGCCGCTATGATGAATCGTTTGATCTCATTCATTTTCAAATAAACTTGGAGATAAAATATGAAGTGGGAATAACTTTCCAGTTCTTCTTAATATGGCAGCAAGTTCACAACAGCATAAATTCTTTGAGAAACCATATAATGAACGACCAAAGGTTTCATTAGCCTTGCAATACCTCCTTTAGTTTGATGAGCTGGCATTTTCATGCCATTGCACGAAACCATTGGAACAGCAATCAATTAAAGAGTCAATGCATCTTTAGGCAAATGCATCATTGTATAATGGTGCTATGTCAGGGTTTCTTTGTCTCCATTCAACATTTCTATTTCGTAATGTGAATCTAAATGGAAAATGAGATGAAAAGTTTGTATGATAATAAAAGGATTACTTATATAGCCCAATCACTATACTCTAATTTGCTTGATACGAGGTACCATATTAAAGCCCTGGCTATAACTGCTGAGCAAGCCACTCTGCGCTCAAGCAATCCAAGGAGTAGGTTCCTGCCAGGTACCCATTTTCACCTGGGTTGAGTGCAGCAGTGTTGATAAATTTCTTGCTGAGGAAATTAACGCCATGGGTGGGAATCGAACCATCAACATTCTAGTTGAAGGGCAAGAGTCAGAACTAATAAACCTGACGCTTCCACATTAAGCAATTAAATTCTAAATTTTGTGAACTTGCACAGAAAAAACATTCGTGGAAGTTAGATGTCACAAATAATTTTATTTCAATTGTTAATGTGCATATCCAAATGACGTTTTCAGGCAATATTCGCCTCAGGTCTTACCTGGTTTGATGTGAGTTTTTGTCTCTGGAGATTTCTTCTTCAAACCATCAAACACACTGGTTCCCTTAGGGGTAGAGCCGCCTTTATCTTGGTTCTTCTTAAACGGATTTCTCCTGCCTTGACTTGATGGTAGCAGAGAGGGGATTTTCTCTGAAGGATGAAAGAGAGAACAGAAACTCAATTTTAAGCTAAGGAATTCTTAATTACATCAAACAAACTGGTTCCCTTAGAAGGAGAGCCTCCTTTGTCTTGGTTCTTGAATGGATTTCTCCTCCCTTGACCTTTATACAGTGCACGTATCCACTCAGCAATGTGCTCCAGGCACTTTTATATTATCATTATTAACCTGGCTTTAGCCATCACCATCACAGCACCAAAACATTTCAAAGAATAAATATTTCTGCCAGGTATACATTTACCTCACCTGTGTTGAGTGCAATACAAACATCAAATTTTCTTGTAGGATAACCATAATCTATCCACTTGTATTATAGGTTGGCAGGCAGATTGATGCAAAATAATGTTTTTGTTTCCTATGATTCTGATTAACCTCATGAAGAATAATAGGTAGAGGCATCAATTTGAGGCTTACATCTCTTTCATCAATATTTATAACTGACCTGGTTTAGTTGCGAGATGTAATGTGGGCACCGTTTCCATTTCTTCTTCTTCCTCTTCCTCCTCCCTGACATTAATTTCTTCATCACTGTCACCATGGCGATCCATCTCGCGAGTTCTGTGTCCATTAACAGCTGATGGATTCCTTCTAGAAGGCGGGAGTCTGAATAAGAAAATAAATATTAAAGGAATTGATCGGTCCAATATTTATTTAGATCTAATTAAATGATGTGAAGATGCCAACTGTTCCAGAATAGGTGTATTTTTATATGAATTCAAGGCTTTCATGACAATAGGTGAGAGAATGGGTATTGCTGTCATGTTTATCTCACTGTTTTTCAGCTGTTGCATTATTCACATTTTAATTTTTACCTCATGCATAATCCGAAATGGTTGACATCTCGACTGATGTGTGAAAAGGTGCTTGAAGAATAAAGGTAAACTTCATATACACAAAAAACCATAACTGCCGTGATCTGCTGGCAAATTTCATTAGCTAAAATTATTACAAAAGTCAGAGGAGAACTTATACTTTTGTGTGTGGTATTTTCTCTTCTTATATTTCCTTCTTTTCTTCCATCGATCAACTAGCCATCTCACTCATGGGGTGTTGTTCAAAAGTTGCAATTGATCGCAAGTTGCAGTTGATCGGAACGTGCCAATCAAAATCATTGTTTCATGCATGGCTTGTTAGAAGCACATATCATACGCGAATGAAAATGCGTGTTACAATTTGCAACTGATTTGCAGTTGATTTGCGATCTATTGAAACTTTTGAAAAACACCCCCTAAGTCTCTCCGCTAGTGCCATGCAGCGTGATCGGATAACATAATTAATGGCCAAAATTACACGCATCAATGTACTAATAGCCAAGCTTACTGCATCAATATACTACAGAGAACAGAACAACTTACGTTCTTGTATGCGATATCATCTCTTCTTCTTCCTCCTCCTCTTCATATTCCTCTTCCATCAATCGACTAGCCATCTCACTCAGTTTCTCTGCAAGAGCCATGCGACGAGACCGGCTGGCGTACTTTATGGCCAAGCTCACGCTCTGGTGTGAGGTCATCAGACTACATACGTCATAGGCACGGTACTCTCTCTCAGAACGGCACGCAAGCTAAACAGAAGGAGATTATTTTGTTAAAAAAAGATGCAATCTTGATTGTCAGAAAGTTGGGAAATTTCAACATAAGACAGGGGGTGTTGTTCAAAAGTTGCAGTTGATCGAAATAAGTCAATTAAAATCATTGTTTCACACGCGTCTTGTTAGAAGCGCATATCATGCGCAAATGAAAATGCGCGTTACAATTTGCAACTGATATTCAGTTAATTTGGATTCAATTGCAACTTTTGAACAACATCGTCATAAATCATGTACACATAATGTCAAGACTGTGGCTATGATAACTGTTGAACCAGATGCGTTTAGGAGAATAAAAAGAACATTTGTTGGTTTTGTGTTCACAAGTGAAAAAAAATTGAAGTCTGAATGATGTTTGAAAATTATCAGAAATTTGCTTTGGCATAATACCATTGAATTTCACTTTGGAAATTTTCAAATTAAAACTTATCAGAATCTCAATGTTTTAATTAAATTAAAGTACATTGACAATGCAAGCCCTTTGTATTGACACAGACTATTGTTAAAAACTATGTTTGCATAAATTTTGAGACATTTTCTTAGTTTAAGGAAAGAAGCTTTTGAAAACAACTCGCACAAAATCTCCTTTACTAAACGACATAGACACAAATTTTGCAAATATCACAGAAATAAAGTATCTTTTCTTACAGCAAATAACTTCATGAGGTTATCTTGTTGTTCTCTCTCCATTTTGGATTGCACCATGCTGTCATCGGCTCCAGTGGAATGTTGACTCAGCAGGTTCAGTCTCCAGTAAGTTTCCTGCAAAAAATGAGAGAACTAAAAGTGATGAGCAAAGAATAATCATATTTATGCCAATACAATAACATTTTGGGACCTTCTTATAAAACAATAACAATCCAATCCATATTGGATTGAACCATGCTATCATCAGCTCCAGTGGAATGTTGGTCCAACAGAGTCTTCAGTAAGTTTCCTGAAAAGAATATATGAATGAAAATAGATCACAATCTGTCACAAACATAGTGTAATAATATATTCATATCAGCTTCCTTATTTCATTCATATTCTTGTGCTTATCAAGTCACCACATATAGAGTGGAGTCAGATAGTTCAAAGACAGTGTTGACAAATCTAATACTGTACTTGGTTAGATCAGCTGTATCTTCTTCGGTGCAAGTTTTTGGAATGAGTGGGCAGATAGAGGGGTGTGGCATGATTTTTTTTTCTTTTCCACATGGTCTTAAAGGGGAACTTTTATGACACTGTATATTAACTTTTTCTGATTTATCTTTTCAATATGCATCCATATCCACAACCCTTTGCATCCCTTTTTATTTCATAGAGGTGAAAAATCATGAAATGTCATTGGTGTTTGGAACGCCCCTCAACAACGGACCGCCGGTGGTCCGGTGGGTTGGGACATCGATCTGTCAATCATGATGACGTCATATACAGACATTGCTGAGCATGAATCGGCGTTTGCGTGTGTCACTCTATATATTTATGATATTGTTTGGGGCCAATTATACCTGCCATTTGAACATATTTTTAATATGCGGGATATGGCGGATTCTTCAGAAGTTGAGGAAAACTGTTAGTCAGTCCTGACTCGGATTTCCCTATAAGATATAAGCACCCTTCCTCATTCTTGTGTCTAAGCTTTTAATGACACCAAAATATTTCAATATTGTTTTCTTCCACAGGGTTGATGGTTCGTTAAAAAAAATAAGAAACAAGATAAAATAAGAGTGATCCTGGGCCCCGTAATATAAATGTTTGCCATTAATTGCTAATCTGATAGCGCTTGATATCAATCGCAAGTCTACGGCAAATCATGTACTAAAGTTTGCAATTGATCGCTAAATCAAATAGCATTCAATCGCAAACCTTTATGTTTCGGGGCCCTGATCACACAAATCACACACTCAAATTTTGTTGTATTTTATTCCTCAACTTTTGTTAATCATCAATCAAAACTAAAAGACCTCTACAAGAGCCAAGTATTCTTTACTGACCTCCATGAGTCCCTTCTCCGTTCCAAGTTCACACATCGGTAGTTGAAGCGGAAGGATTGTAACAGACGGGCGAGGTAGAGTTGGAGGAAACGGAGCACCTTTACAAGGAATACATCTAATCTGCTGCTGCCTCTCATGTAGTCCAACGATCCAGTAGGAGTCGGAATGCCCTTTCGTCTGCAAGACAAGTTTGACGAATAAGAGACTTTATCTAAAATTTATATATCTTTGACATAAATTGTAAATTCTTTGGTTTGGCCAATTCATCTTGAAATATAATTATTCTCATGCATAGTTTTATTTCATGTCACTTTTGGCAATGTTCCAATTCATGAGAGAATCAAATTCAAAGAGGCTAAATTAAATGAGTATCTTATCAAATCCCTGACTTTACCTTCATTTGGAGCCTTTTCACTTATTCCTAGATATATCTTTGTTTCCTTGCTAATTTCCCCAATATATACGTACAAATAGAACTTGCTTTTTGTATTAAATGTTTTCATTGCAACAAATGAGCAGTTACACTTTCCTATGAAGGATTTATCATACTTTTTGTTTTCTGAAATACAGTTTGAAAAAAGAAATGTGTGCAAGTAATAATTTTACATTTCACATTTGTTTAGCAGTTTCAGACATTGAGGATATATTTTCACAGTCTAGTTCTACGTGAAAAAGTTGCTAAACAAAACATACTTAGTAGAGCAATTCTGCAAAAAAAAAAGCAAAGTGCGATGCCATACCAGTAAAATTATTCCATGTGTATTTGATAATAACTCAGATGATCCAAATTTATTGATGGAAAATGGAGTTCACTAATATGTAATGATACAACAGAATTTCTAGAATAATATTTACATGGTTTTTCATATGTGCTACTGGTGTCCAAGAAATCAGCTTTCTGTTGAAGAGTTGGACAACCCCTCCGGTATCGGCGCTGGCTGCGGTACCTTCAGCTGTGAAACTGTAAAAAGAATAAAAAATACAAGTAATTGTTATGAGACAGAAACATGAGGCTAAATGCAGGATAATGTGAGGATCTGTGTGTTTAATTCAGACTTAGGTGTTGCTAGAAAGTTGCTACTGACTGCAAGTTGCATCTGATCGGTATGAGTGAATCAAAATCATTGTTTTATGCATGTCTTGTTAGAGGCGCAACATTATCAATGTTTCAATAGCTTGAATATTTGAGTTTTTTGTCATAATCTCTAGAATTTATTTTAATTACAAGTCATTCGTAATTATTTTTTTGCATTTAGAAATATTCTTTTTTTAGCAGTCATCACTTCAGAAATCTTTATTGGTTAGGTTGGGAGGTTGTACTTTTTCATGGATTGTATCTGCGAATTCAATACACCGCGAAAATGTTCATGGACTAACCAACCGGAAAATTATCCCACTATACAATAACTGAATGATTTCTTACCCGATCTAAGTGAGTGTGGACTTCGGACTCATCGATAAATGTTCTTCAAACGCTAGTCTAGGCTTCTTCTCAAATTAGACAAACTAAATAAATGAATGAATTTAATGTATTTGGTTAGGTTTCTTACCCAATCCACGTCAGCGTAGACTTAGGACTCATGGGTAATTGTCCTTCAAATGCTAGTCTGGGTTTCTTCTCAAAGACTGTTAGTAACTTTACCCCAATGCACTGATCACCGGGTACACCTGTTTTAGGGGAAAGAACAGATACAAGTGACTACAAAGCTGTAAACATGAATCAGTTTGAATTCTCTACCCATTTGCAACTGGAGATTGTGTAGAGAAGAAATATTACTCCCTCTAGGGTGTAGCAATATTGCGGTCTCTCTTACATTTTTCTGGATGATGTGGAACAATTCTGAACATGTTCATGGTTTTGTTTGTAGAATCACCTTTCCAAGAACATAAGGATTGCACATATACCAAATTTCTTAAATTGGCAACAATTAAATTTTTTAATTCTCTTTTTAAACATTTCAATTAAATATAAGGAAGCAAAGGTTTGTCTCGTTTACAATCGACACACAGAACATCAGTCCCTTTTAGGCTCCATGCATGCACAATCATTGAGTGCATACCCCTATTGCTTCTCAATGTAGGCTAGTCTTTGTACAAGTTTTTTTCTTGATGTATTGTGCGAAAACCAATTTTCAAAAATCTCAATACCTTTTAAGAGTATGTGATGTTTAGGGCAGTTGGTTTTGTGTATCTTACCAACTAGCAAATTATTATTTTGGCCTCAGATACCCTTTAAAATGTCTGTAAAAGTGAGGCTTTCATACCAGTTCCTGCATGATAGGCCACAAGAAGTTGCTTGCCATGGGCGGCCATACAGATGATAGGGCCAGGTAGAGAGAAGACCTCTCGTTGGTTTCCGCTCGTGCTATACATCCTCACAAGACGTTTATCACTTCCTACGGCTACCCAACCACTGCCGATCGCCAGTCCCTGATTAAAAGAATGTAGCAAGCAGGATGATACGATGATTACATTTTGGTGGTGTGTTATTTGCATAAAGAGAGTAAAAAAAATAGCAAGAAGAGAAACCTCTCGTTGGTTTCCACTGGTGCTATATATTCTCACAAGACGTTTGTCGCTTCCTACGGCTACCCATCCACTGCCAAAGGCTAATCCCTGATTAGAAGAATGAAAAAAATCTAGTAAACTGGATGATACACATATAAACATTTACATGATGTGCTTTATCTTCGGTTATTTGCATAATAAAATGAGAGAAAGTGTGAAAAGTAAGACCTCTTGCTGGTTTTCGCTGGTGCTATACATCCTCACGAGATATCTATCGCCTCTTACGGCTACCCATCCACTGCCAATCGCTAATCCCTATAAGAAAAGAATAGAGATCCGGATGAACACAAATTAACATAAAAATAAATGTGCTTTATTTTGGTGGTCTACTATTTTCATAACAGAGAGAGAGAGAGAGAGAGAGAACGAGCAAGAAGGAGAACATATCACTGGTTTCGACTCATACTATACATCCTCACAAGATGTTTATCGCTTCCCACAGCTACCCATCCGCTGCCGATCGCTAATCCCTAGGAAAAAGAGAAATATGGGGAGATAGTTTGAATATTTGATGATCAGAAGTTCAAAAGCATGACACTAAAAACATTGAGTCTTTGACTTAAAGCATAGAGTTAATTAAAGAGCTATAACAAGTCTTGGGTATAAAGGAGTCACAAGCCTTTCTGATATCATCTTCTTGTGGCACACAATGAAACTGGATCATCCAAGATTCAACTCAATTCAATTCCAACTAACACTTAATTTTTTTCCTTAAAAAAACAAAAAGAAACTAATGATGTAAATTAGTAAGCCTTCAGAACACCCTCAGGTCCTAGGTCCAATTTTCTCATGACACATGGTCCGTGAAATCTTCACCAAATTTTAATTTTCGCAACGAAAGCCATTATAGCGCTTAACTATTCTAAATGGAATTCCAACTTATGAAGCATTCTAAACCACTTTTGAAAAACCTTTGTTATTATCAGGGCTATAAGTATTCCATTTTTTAACTCAGTAGTTGACTCACCTTGATATTCTCTCCCTTGGGCATCGAGGTGGACCATTCTTTCTGGTTATCCCAGGATATGAAGTGATAGCACATCAAGAGACTGTAAGAGACAAGAAACAAGGTACATGGTTAATTAAATTTAATTCCCAATACATTGCTGATAGTATTCTAGAATGATCCATATTATTTTCACAACATTCTATCAAACTATCATTTTATTCTTTACAGGCTTTGATTAGAAGTAATTGGTGGGCCACTCTTTCTAATTATCCCATGACAGGAAATAATAGCACATAAAAAAAAAAACATAAAGAGACACAATGCAAAACAAATCATTAATGACTTTATCACTCAGGGTATCAATGATACAATTTTTATTGATTTTATAACACTAAACAATCCCAACATTCATGAAACACCCCCAGATCTTTAGATTTTTTAAAAAGTAGGATGGTGGCATCATAAACTATAATACTTTTAAAATCAGTGTATCAAATTATTATGTGTGAATAAGCAAGTTGGGTGATATCTTTGGTACTTTCAGGGCATGGGTGATGTGTGGGGTGCTCAGGTAGGTGTTGTTTGGTTTATTATTTTTTTAATAATGTCAAAGCGTGATGGACTGTCATTACCATGCAAATGGTTGAATAAATTGTGAGTTCTTTCACTGTGCACTCTATTCCTCTCTTATCTATCATCTCATCTCCTCATGTATTTCTTTTTGCAGACCATCTTTGTGTCCATTGTAATATTTTTTTTTAATACTGAAATGTATACATTTGAGGTATAATGTCCAATCTTATTCAAAATTATTTTTTTCTCCAGAGACAAATAAATTTGAATTGAATTGAAGATGCCATTGGTTACCTTGCCTTTTCGAGGTTGGGAGATCAGAAATGGTGTGATTGTTTTGGTTGTCAAATACCAAAATGGCTTAAAGTGACCTAATCTTATCTTACATTTTATTTCAAAGGTACAGAATTATGATTAAGTGGGCTCACCTAGGATTTTCAAGGTTGCTTTCAGAGGCTAGGAGGACAGCATCAGTAGACAGGTCAGCCATTGTGTAGTTATTTTGGTTGTCAAAGTGGAGAGAGTGATGGATCGCTGTATCGTGGAACTCGACATCGATGGAGCTCTCATCGTCTGTGTCATAGCAACGGATGAT
>BQKZ01003849.1:7692-44199 GCA_036244855.1 Temnopleurus reevesii
AAAAGACGGATTAAAAAGCAATGATATATAATAAGCCCATTGTAGAGAAGTGACGCACCTACGTCATCACTATTTGATGTCACATGATGCAAAGTTGCCAATTTGCTAAAATTATAACTATTTAAATTATTTTTAAAAACGCTTAAAAAATTCATAACTTTCTTATTTATTGTCCGATTTTGCTCAAACTTTTTTTGATATGTTCGTCTAATCTTTGCGCTTTTAATCAAACCAAGTTATTTTTGGCCTGGAGTAACCGTTTAAGTTAATAATCACTCTAGGAGGAACAAAAATTAGTATAACTAGATGAGAGAATTCATCATTTCAGTATAGATTATTCAATGATATTTCATTTCGGTACCGGAGTGGATGCAACTGCAATACATGCACTCCTCTGATAACCCTGGAATATATCAAATTTATCTCAAGGGAATTGAGGCCATTTTTAATTTGATTAATTGCATTGATATGAAGAGTCTCTACATTCCTAGATGGGTATAGATGCCAGTACATTCACAGATAGTCCCTGGGGAATTATTGATCAGAATGATTTTGTTTCCAGTTTTAAGGGATAAAGTAACAGTAACAGATACTAAAAATGTATGGAATTTTATTTTTTACTAAGATATACCAGATGAAATAGAGCATAATTGAGCTTTATGGTTGAAATGAGAGGAAGAATCACATGTATAGAGTAAGAAATAGGGAGATGATTCCAGTGTAATAGGAAGATGATGAAAAGAGAACAATAAAGAGGAAGAAAATGTGAGGCCATCTTTAGCAAAAAAGAAGTGCACTTTGGAATATTACTCTCTTAAATCACTTTAATCAGTCGCTATATCAGTCGTTTAATCTTCCCAGATAATGAGCATGAATCAAAGTTGACTTTTAGATTCATAGAACTAATTGCATGATCTCAGTTGTTAAAGAATCAGATTTTAGGTACCCAATATTCCCATAATTACTTCCTGTTATTAGCAATTAATCTTTGATACGCCACATTTTATCCTACTTGATAACTATGAAATAAGCTAAACTGGCTTGCCTCTGTCCTTCATTTAATTGTGCTTCCATTTCCTAGATCGCCTGATATTTTAGCTCATTTATGTAATTATGAAGATTATTGTGAGAAAATATAGCAATACTTCCTAATGTGTTATAATTTGCTTCATTGCACCTTTTCAGAACAAACGATTCACACAGTTCCGTTTTGGGGTGTTATCAAGTTCCCACCTTTATTGCTTTCTGCATAATATTTTCAAATTTTTACATGTTGGTTGTTTACTATATAGATGGAAGGCTAGCTCTTACTCAATCATCAATATTGCATTTTCATTTGATAAACAAGATCAGGTGACTGGTCTATTTTCAAGGTCTGAAGAAAACTCCAGCAAATTATATATTGCCCAGCATATTTTTTCTTCTTCTCCTTTTTCTTAGGAGGAGTACAGTACTAAAACTATTTGATCCCGATTTTATTTGGAAGTTCTAAGAGTGATTTCTTTTTCATTTAACACTTGTCTCCTCAGATTATTTACATTTGTTGCTATGACAATGAGTTTCATACTGAGCTAGTCGGTTGAATGGAGAAGAAATGATTCATGAGAATTTATTTACATTTCTGATTATTTACACACGATTGTGTGAACATAAGAAAAGCTTCTGAAGATTCGGTCAATATTTGCAATCCGTAGTCGGAATGCGATCAAAACATTTTAATCCAACCTGAAAAAATATCAAAAAATTCCCACCGATGTTTGTTGATTTATGTGTTTGCCTTGAGCTTATAAATAGAAGTATCTCAGTCATTCAAACTCATCGAAATGGTACAATCAGATCTATAGCTGTTTGAACTTGAAATTCCATTGATGAAAAATGATATTTAGATTGATTTACATTTCAAATTGATATTGATTATGTGACATATGTAGCATAACAACACATTCCTTTGAAATGTACATACAAATCTCTTCAGAGCTGAAATTGTTAGAATATTTTCTGACATGAGGATGAATTGACTGTCTTTGTAACCTTGCAGGTATCAATATTTGATTGCCGTTTTGATGGTAGGGGACAAGAGCAGAAAGGAAAGAAATCAATCAGACCGCACATTCCTGTGGTTACTATTGTCCCACCCTCTTTTATATGTCTTGAATGTTTTGGGGAGGGTGGTGTCATGAAATATTTCAAGTTCTAGTGAAGTGAAGTTTAAAATTCATATTTTATTTGGTTATTAATGATGAAGATCAAGCGCTTAAACCCATGAACTTAAGAGCACAAAAGTGACGTGCAAAAGGGACTTAGAAGAAATTAGAAAAAAATTAGAAGAAATCAAAATAATAGTACGTAACAATAATAGATGCAATTTATATAGCACACGTATCCTCTCTGCTGAGTGCTCAAGGCACTTTACATTATTATTACCCTGGCTTTAGCCCGGCAGCCATCCGCGGCGCACTTGGCATTTCGAAGAATAAATATTCCTGCCAGGTATCCATTCACCTCACCTGGGTTGAGTGCAGCACAATGTGGATGAATTTCTTGCTGAAGGAAATTGACGCCATGGTAGGATTCAAACCTACGACCCTCTAGTTGTAAGGCGAGAGTCATGACCACTACACCACGGCGCCTCCTTTCTATTTTGTAACTAAGATTTTTAGTAGGGGCCATCATCAGTTCTGAATGTATAAGTTTCTATAGAACTTTGAAATTACTTGATTTTAATTGTCAAAGATGTTGAATTAATTCGGAATCCGGTCTGTGGTTTCAGGAGGATTTGAGAGTATAGGAAATATATGGGTCACTCTTTTATTCCAAAGGGCGTTGGATTTCCAGAAAAGTTTGTACAGACCACAACTTCTTTGTGGATAGATTTTTATTATAAAACACAAATTGATTATGAGGTTGGTTCTATTCTTCCAGTAAAATTCACCCCAAATTTTATTTTAGAGGTAGACGCCATCCTGATGAGAAGATATTGAAATACATTTAAATCATATATAAAGATTAATANATGAAATTACAACTGAAATAAAGAAATACTTCAAAGCTTACCTACTCACATGAACTTTTTTGTAAGGCATTATATCTATCATATTTCAAACATGTTCTCAGCACATGACTATTGTCCTCCTGATGTGTGGGAGCCATTTGAGTACAACATGATGGGCTATTTCCGAAATTGGAGATGACAGAATCTGAAATAAGTTGACCTAGAGGGACAAATGACCTGTCAGATTGCATCAAAATGAATAATTTGTGAAATATTGTTCCTGTTATCAAATATATCTTTTGTGAGTGAAATTTTCTTTTTATGATTTTTATCGAGTTATGGGAATGACAAATTGGTAATTTTAGAAATATTGATGTTTTGGAATGTCACGATAGTGTAAAATAGAGTTGTGAGAATTGTTTTAGAGTGACTTAAAAGTGCAAAGCCTATTGGTCCTGACTCACTTTTTAATCGGAGGGATGTTCGTTCGAACTGAAATCATGGTACATGTAGGCTAAAAATTTGCGAACAGAAACAATGGTTTGAACAGGGACAAAACTGACAGACATTGTTTCAATCTACTGATATCATATTTGGTTATATATTTTGGTTTATTTTTTAACCCATTTAAAGGTCAATCCCAGGACTATGTAGTGGTCTACCTCGTAGTAAGAAGTTCTTTAGAGAACTATCTGTCTTCCCCCTTTTACCCATTTTATGGCATTAATTTTCGGCAGTCAAACCTGTCTATAGTGGCCACCAATCGGAAACAGAAAAAGTGACCATTGCAGACAGGTGGCCTCTATAGAACAGTTCTATAACACATACTTTCATCTTGAGGGAACCAATTTAGGTGGGAACTATACATGTAGACAGGTGGCCGCTAAATCAGGTTTGACTTTATTCATATTGTATCTGCACTCAACCTGGCTGAAGTAAATGTAGACCTGGCAAGAGTACAAGCCTGTAAAAAATAAATATCTGTTTTAATTAACCTACCTGGTAGATGTCACAAACTTGTAAAAATATCAATAAAGAGCTACGTTTGTTAAAGTACCTAATTACAAGAAATCATTGTGAACAACTGTCCCAAGCTTTGGTCATGAAACCGATTGCGGGTCTTAGGAAATATGGTACTCGTAGTGATGAGTTTGTTCCACTGAGGTATTCAATAGGGAAGAATATGATTGAACAGCACCAATTTTATTGTTAAAAGTAAATACATCTGTTTCAGTTTTCATCTTGGTTTCACTTTGATGCTTTGGGTCTTTGTAAGATCATGACCTTGCATCTGATAGCAATTGAATCTAGTCAAAACAGAGAAAGATGATGGAGTATTATTTCTTCAGGTAGAAATTCAGGATTCAGAAAGAAATGTGGTTTTGATTAGGAGCAGATGTAAAAATAGAAACAAACCAGACCAAACAAATCATTAGTGGAATTTGAATGAATAAACTGGTTGTCTGGGTTTTGTTCCAGCTCTTTGTATATTTCTAAAGATATTAGGTATGATTTCCTGAAAAAAAGACTGAAATTGCCAGTTTGCATGGTTCTTCTCTGCATTGAAAGGTTTTGAGATTGTTTGGAAGAATTGGCCTAAAATATGATGCATGAGCTCAAATCCCATTATCCTATACTCAATCAATGGAAAGGAGCTTTTAAAGGTTCAATATATTCTATCCAATTCATGGGCTCAACAAAAATATTAGGCTTAGCATTGTCATGAATTTCACAATAAAAAGCAAAAAATATCAGTAATTTCCAATATACAGAGTCAATTTTAAGGGGTAGGCCTACCTATCATAGATCCAAGAGTTAACTCATTTTAATTTGTTTTAGTTCATTTAGGGTAATTATAGTATGGTGACTTGATTGAAAGACAGAGCACACTAGATAGCAAATGTTTTCTTACAGATAACCATGTTTTAGAGACTAAAGACTCTGCAATAAACTGACTTTTTGTGAACACAACCCTCCCAAATTTGATCCTGTCCTTCACAAATTCTGGCTGGACCTGTTTTAACCATTTCATGGATCATGAGGGATGCCATGCAAGGGACTTAGGGTCATGAACTTAACCATGAAAACAAAGCTCAGATGATATAAGAAGTTCACCAATTAGCTGCAAAAATGGTGATCCCCAGTCACATACAGGTCGAATCTAAGTCGAATCTGTTGGGACCACACAAATCTGTTCGACTTATGAGAATTCCGACTAGTTTTGTATGATTTGTTCCAGAAAATCACATCGACTTGGGCAATTATTTGACTTAGACGAGTTCGACTTAGGCAGAGTTGACTGTATTTACAACATAGATGAAAATATTTCTGAAATAAAAAATCATTTAATTAATGCATATTTATAAAGTCTTCCATGGTACTATAGAGTATGGTAGAGAATAAAATTGCAACAAATGAAAAATGTAGCTTTTTTACTATATTCTTGAAGCTGTTATTATAAATTATTCATGAAATAATTATATGAGGCTAGCGGACCATTCTTTTCAGAATGATTGATTTATAAAGTGCTGATTTCTGTAGGAAGTGATTCTTTAAATGGAGGAAGAAATTGTGTAACAAGACAGATTCATGATTGTGAGACATGATGCAAATTGCTCAATGATTTTCTATAAATATTTGTAAATTGTCAAAAAGAGGCTTATAGTAACGGCATTCGATAGCTGCAAATTCACATGGGAGTGCATGGTTTTTAGCCTCAATTAGACTCTTTGTCTGACACAAAAGCGATGTACAAAGAACTGCCAATCAATTTTGTAACAATGTATCTTTTAAGTGTTTGTATATAATGTTCACACTATCAACATCTTAGCAATCTAATGAGGTGAAATCTTATCAATCGATCAATTTAATCCCACAGTAGTTTTCAATAAAATCATTTAAAAAGCATTTATCTTGCAATCAGGAAAATAAACTACACTAATTCACATTTCTAAACATAATTGCCTCCATGAATAATGAATTGCTGTGCTCATTGCATAGCGATGAGTCTTCTCCTTTGCTGAGAGAATTATTGAACAATCATAATGCTTTTACAGACAGCCACTTAGCCTTTACATGGCTTTAATGCAATTGATCAGCAATGTTTGTTGAGTGTGTGATCAGATTCAAATGGTGAGTCTTTAGCAAATTGGCAGGTCATTTAGGAGAGTTAATTGATTGAAAATGATCATTGTTAACCGATTTGTAAGTGTAGTCATTTGTGAAATTAGAGGCTATTTGTTTGTTGTGTGACTTTCCACTACTATCAGAGAGAAATTGTGGAGATACACTCGGTCTGATATTTTCCTGAGTCTGAATGTAAATTGAAAATTGAGAAAATAAAACATGGACCTTTCACTGCCCAAATATAATATTTATGAAAAGAGAAAACTTTATGAATCTAATATTCATCAGTTAAAACAAATGAGCGAAAAAGATTGTAAGATATTTGATTGGGCAGCTTAAAATAACAAATTCAATATTTCTTAAATTACTCATTGACCGTTGATTAATGAAAACAAAGCATGTGCTGATTTTCATATCATTATGCTCATACATTTTGTGGTACAGGTAGTCAATGGAATATTCCTTCTGAAGAGCCTTCAAAGTTATTAGACTAATCATGGTTGCTTTGATATTGAATCCTTTTGGTATAGATTTTATTCCACGATGTATTGAAAGAGATATTTTTGATTAGTATTGCTAGTATTAACTATTATCAATAATATTGCAAAGGTCATATTGTCTGTACTTGAAGAAAGATACAAGATCAATCATGAGACTCTAATCAAGAAAGTGCAGTTAAAGAGCAAGCTCTGCAATTTAATTAACATTATTTATTTGAAAAGTATTAAGGAGGTTTTCGATCTAAGGCAGATGTCATCTTGGTCCATGATGAAGGAAATTGATATATCTGTGTGTTTACATGTAATATTGTCTATTGAGATGGGGCCAAGATTCAATAAATATCTTCCATTTTTATTCTTTTAAAAAGTATATTTTCAATCCCGAGGTGAATTATCCTAATCGGACAGGTTAAAAGAATGATCCTTGAAAGTGACTTTATAATCAACAAGTATAACTTTTTATTTGAGCCAAAAAGCAATATTCTATTGTGCACAATCAAAATCAGTTTGGTTCTTCTTAAAGAGAGCACAATTTGAAAAGGGAATAGAATAGAAAAGTGGAAAAATTAGGAAATTATATTATGAAGGAAGCAGAATCAAATTTTTAAAAATCATATTGTATTTCATTTCTTTGTTCTAGAATTGGCTTTTTCCATCTACCATTTGAATGAAATAAGCTTGAATTCCAATATCACTGCTTGCTCTGCAACCAAACAAAGCAGAGATAGGAAGCATCATTTTTTTATCACAATTCCTTCAATTTTATGTCCGATTACTGACAGGTGCAAAAAAAAGGATTGAACTGCAGTCAGATTTAAATATTTGACTCCAGAGCAAAAAAATGTATTCCATATTCATGCAGACATTTCTTTGGTCGGTCTGGTGTCGATTTGAAATGGTTGGATTGTTGTGGCTTCAATAGAGTTGGTTGAATTGTTGAAAAGTTGAATAGATTTGTATTATAATGGTCTTTTATCAGAGCTCATCATCAAATCATCTCCCATTTTATTCTGGCCCAATTTACCCCTGGCTATTTCTTTTCTATTGAATGCCCATGAATTATATTATGGTTGTGGTTTAAGTGCATGAATTGCAGATGGAGAACAGAGAAATGAATGATGGGGAAAATATTATTCATGATATTTTTGCTGGCTGTGAAGCATTGCATTACATGCAATTTGCTCTTCTTCTTCTTGATTGCTTTTGTGGAATCAGATTTGTGAAATGGCCGATTTTCCATGCCTAAATTTATTTTCCAATATATTTTCTGATGATTAATCTAGTAAGTTGAGAACATAGTGTGCACTGATGGATGCTGCATTATCATCATAAGTTGAATTTTGTATTACAATTTAGACTTTCATTGAATTGATTTGAATTGAACATAATTTCCTTTTTCACAACATAATCAATATAAAGTAACATTACAAAGTAACACAATTAAAGGAGACGAGTACCCTGAAGAACGGCTGAGTTAGGGTAGCCTTAACAAAATGAAACAGATTTAAACAAAATAATTTATTAAAAAAAAGTATATATGGGTGCAATTTCATAGATGTAAACGTTGCCCTCTTGTCCAACCAGTCACAACTTCAAGCATTAACACAAAGATAAATTTTAAATAATTCTAGATGTAATACTTATAGAAGATAGACCCTGTTTTATATTCAGTAGATTATTCAGAAAATCCCCTTCAAATAGTGACTGTTTTGAAAGGAAACATTTATGGAGTATTGATTCTTTACATCATTGGCATACAGACCCGTTTGTCATAACATATTTTTGCTCTGAGCTACAATACACATAAACATCTTTAATATCCCACTATCAAAAGTTCATAGCAGTTTAATAATATTCCAGTCCTATGCCTGTACAAGATAAAGTGTTTATAGAAGCCATCCAGTCCCACACATTATAAAGTGTGTAATGAAGCGAACTCATCAATCTAATTAGATTCTTGTAGAGACTAGACGGATTCATCCGAGCAAGGATCATCTGTTCATTTGACCAGGAATATTTCAAAGGATCTTCATACCCCTGGCACACGATCTGCCAGGTGAAGTTGGGACCGCATCGCATCCAAAGAAAATTAGAATGGGTCAATTTCCTCAGGTTTTTTGGCCAATATCTCCAGCTCAAGGATGGCATTAAAGCTAAAATCTGTTTTTATGAAAGAGATGAGAATTCCTACAGATTGTTCTCATTCATCCATGAAAGACAGCTGGGATCATGGTTTTTGAGGTTATTTTTGTTTTCATTTGTTATCAATTTGTAGTGTTGTATTTTTAATATTATCTGTTGTTATGGTTAAGGAGGTTATAATTTTGAACTTTGGATGACTTTTGACAAGGCCATTTTAATTATTCATTATTACTCATCCTATTTTGTGTTTTTGATCTTCATTATCTTTTTTTTTTCAGATTGAGGATTAAGTTTGACTTTGTTGAAAGGTCCTTTGAGGCTATTTTTTTTTCAATCTTTTTTTATTGTGGTAGTAACTTATTTCTTATGAGCAGTTTATTGGTTTAAACTGAATTCAGGATTTTGTAAAAGACTGAAGGCTATTTTATCATCATATAATTCCATATGATTAATAAAATAATTTTTAGGTTTAATCCACAATGAACAAAGAAAATATCATTATGTTCTATTCTCAATTTTGTTGGAATATATTTAAAAAAAGGATGTTTACATAGCTTGATGAAAAAGCGGTGTTTCACCTAGTTACAAGAATCATGTACATATTACTTATGTAGCGTACTCTAGTCTATCTCAAATTCAAGCATAACTTTAAAAACGATTTTGTGAAACACTGCCCAGCTCCTTCGTTCTGATGAAGCCCCAGCTTCCATTCAAATGATGTACTAATGAATCACAGTGCAGGTGTTTCTCACTTCTCACTATCTTTAATTGCATTCTTGAGAGATACAAGTGCTAATTGGATATTTTCATCAAGAAATGAAGGATGCAGTCGATGATGGGTGGTTTCAGAGTTTATAAACTGACCTCTTTTTGTACTTTGGCATTCAGTTCAACCTAAACCTCTTATAAAGATTGAAGGATACTTTACTCTTGATTGAAGTGTAAAAAATGAAAATTATATTGCTTCCCTTTTATGTAAATTCCCTTCTAGTGAAATTCTCAATAATTTTTTTATTTTTAAATACTGAAACCTTGCAACATAGTATTACTTGATTCAATTTGAACATTGATATCCTTCGTCTTGCACCGAACTGACAATGTATAAAGAAATGACTTTTGAGGGGAAATGGTAGAAAACTAGAAATGTCAGATTTCCCCTTGTCCCTCTATTCTTCAATGCGATTGAAAATTTTGTGCATAAAGAAAGAGGCTGGTTTGCTCAAGGATTTGGTCAATAAGGCGTGAACATTGAGGTATGAGTCTCTCCATCATCTTGTGCAAGCGCCAACCTTCATCTATGCAAATTTACCCATCACACTCCACCATGTCAAATGGGAGTGTGTATGTTATCATCAGGCTTTCCTTCTGGAGGAATGGATGCTGCTTAGGAAGAATATGTGTGGATGAAATATTGTGTTTACAGAAATAGTTGAATGTTGATTTTGGCAGGGAAGAATTTTTTTTTTAATTTATGAGATTGATGATTAGAAGAAAATGAGAGATGAATGAAAAGAATGGATTAATGATTATCATGTCTACAACCATATCGGCGCACACATCATCAGATAATGTGTTGCTGTCACCTACCACTCCCCAATCACATCACCTGGGTATAGTGCTCTTCATGGATAAATTTGTTTGCTGATGAAAATTAATGCCATGGATGAGATTCGAACCGTGAATCTGGTGGAAAGGCAAGAGTCAGAGCCACTACAGCACAATGCTTCCAGGAATATTCTTGATGCATGAAGTTTTATTATTTTTATTACTTCTCCCAAAACCCACTTGTTTTTAGCTATGTCACAGGAAGCAGATGCATCATTATACAGCTGAAGGGAACTTAGTCTGTTTTATCTGATCAATAAACAACCCCATCTGCATCTGTTCCATTCCACTAATTAATTACTGATGTGTATACAGTAGTGTAGAATAGGCCAGGTCAATGAAGCCTATATAGGGCTTGAAAATGTTATCTCAGAGGAAGGCTTTTCAATCAAAGTGGTGAAGCATTGTTGTAATGGGTACATGCAGGAAAGGAATTATTAAATTTTTATATAAATTAAATGACATTTGTCCAACAATTTAACAAAAAAATTGCTGTCTTAGAATCTCCTAATGTTACCAACAAGCAAAAATTGCAATCGTTAGATCTCAAACTATTGAAGTGATAAAGAAAAGGCTTAATTCTCTGATATTTAAGTTTGATAAAAGAACATTTTGAGGAAAATGAGAAAGATTCTTTAGAAGATTGTGAGTTAAAGAAATCAAGGTTAGTAGGAAGGGCAATTAATTTGTTTAAAAACTACACATCAAAACTGGATGCAAAACTCTGTTATTTTGATATTGGTCAATTACCTTGATGAAATGCCATCATGACCTAAAAATGCCTCAAAATAATATACCATTCAATTTGAGATTGACCAGATGATTTCAAATCAAGAAAAGCAGAACTCTTGACCATGGATCTTTAATTCATTCGGAAGGATGCCAATCAATACATCACTATTTGATTTATCGGGCAAACACCAGCTAACCCTTTCTATTCTGGCATTGGAAATGACTCTGAGCCTCCCCAATAGTTAAATCAATATAGATAGGATTGAGTTTCACACCTAACACACAATGGTTGTCAAACACCGGTACAATAGGACTACAGCTGACTCTGCCGAGGATCTGACAATGTCCGAAGGTTGGATGTTGATAGTAGGTGTAAAGTTATTGCCTGTATTGATAGAGGAAGGGAGGAGGAGTGGAGAGAGATGCAAGCGAGAGAGAAGGGGGAGGGGTAGCTACAGCTGATGTTGCTTCTTATGGAACATAGAACTAAAAACGTAATGGTTCAAAGGTTTGATGTTGATATTAGGTGTGAAGTTATTGCCTGCATTGATAAAGAGAATGAGGTACCGATGAGAGAGAGGGAAAGAGTCCGGCTGGACTGAGAAAGAAAGAGAAAAAGAGGGGAGAGAGACAGAGAAATATATATAGAGAGAGACAGAGAAATATATATATATATAGAGAGAGAGAGAGAGCGGGGAAGAACAGAAGGACGGAAAGGGAACAGGGACGGCCGCGGTCTTGAATCCCACCTGTTTAAAGACCTTGTGCAAATCATCGTCTAAATAATCCTTGGATTGAAAAGAGAAGATAAACAGATCATCTTGAACCTGTTAGTGTGCCTGGAGATGTCTTACCGAGTTTGGAATTTTGTCTTTAAATTGTTTAATATCTAAAGAAGATAGCAAGTTTGTTCTTGGGTCTCAAGCTTATATTATCATTTCAATGTGGTGATATCCTGATTCATTTGAAGAAGTCTTAATCCCCGGTCACATAGGACCCTGGAAGCAACACGATTCACCCTGACTAGTTGTTCTGAGGCAGTTAACTGTGAATTAACAAAGAGTCGGGGTGAATCGTGTTGCTTCCGGGGTCCTATGTGACCGGGGCCTTATCTTCTCTTAATTAAAATGAAGATGCACAATTCAATGCTCTTCAGTCCTGCCTTATTTATGTAGTGTACAGTCCTTCCAACCATTCTAAATTTGGAGAAAAGAATATAATGCAGAACATGGTGTTTATCAACAAGATATATTTTTCCCTTTTTGAGGCTCGTCTAGAGTCCTGAAACAAGTAAATTGCTATTGTTACCTCAGAATGCCACCACTATATCGTTACCAAAGTATATATATATTTTTTATTAGGCTCATCTCAAATCCTGTCAGTACAATGTGATGTCGTGATGTCGTGTAATGAGTGCAGTGCTATGGAAGTTTCAAGATATTACTGCCATTTATCACAAATTATGGTTCCTTTTTCTAATAGGCTCATCTAGAATCATGCCAATACAACATGATGGCATGTAAGGGGTGTAGTGCTATGTTAGTTTCAAGATTTTACTGCCATTTATCACAAATTTTCAATTTTTCTTGTTCACTTTTATTATGCTCATATAGATTCGTGGCAATACAACATGGTGGCGTGTAAGTCAGAATGCCACCACTATATCTTTTCCAAAATATTTTTCATCCTTTTTTTTGTTACGCTCATCTAGAGTCGTGTCATTAAAACATGGTGGCGTGTAAGGAGTGTAGTGCTATGATATTTTCAAGATTTTACTGTTATTTATAACCAATTTTTGTTTTGGTTGTTCTCATTTGGCTCATTTTGAGTTCTGCCAGTAGCCAGTACACCATGCTTGCTTGTAAGGACTGCAGAGCTATGGTAGATTCAAGATTTTATTGTTAATTATCACCAATTTCTGTTTTGTTGTTATTAGGCTTACCGAGAGTCCTGCCAGGTGGCTTGCAAGGAGTACAGTGCTATGGTACTTTCAAGATTTTACTGTAATTCTTCACCAATTTTGCTTATCACCAATATTTTTGTTGTATTTTTTCCTTATTAGGCTCATCTAGAGTCGTGCCAGTACAACATGGTTGCGTGTAAGGAGTGCAGTGCTATGGTAGCTCGTAATCAACTCAAAGATCACCAAGAGTATGACTGCCCTAAGAGGACAGAGACTTGTGAATACTGTNGACTGCCCTAAGAGGACAGAGACTTGTGAATATTGTGGCTCAGAGTTCACTGGAAGCAAGATAGATGTAAGTTTTAAGCTATATGACACATTTCATTGCCATTTCATAGAGGGATTGTAGACAAACGATAGTGTTGCATGAAGATTAGCAAATCCAGAGCAACACTTCAAAGGACTGGCTACTGTCACTTTCTGCTTTCTTTTTCTTTCTTTTTTTTTTTTGGGGGGGGGGGCAACAGAATCATACATGATATCTTTATATGCCATTGGACTTTCTTTCTGATTATATCAATATGTTTTGTCTTGTTTTTTTAATTTATATCAATATTTTGACCATTACAGGTGTGTGGATTTGAAAAAAGATGCATTGCAGTTTTTGTTGCTGTCATTCATTCTTTACTTTGTTTTTTACTGCTAATATGAGCAATGTTTTAGCAAGTCATAATTATGCTTAGAATGATTGTAATGAGTTACTCTTATGAATAATTGGGAATCAATCCCTTATAGCACCCAAGAACACGCTCTATCTGTTTTTAAAATGCCATATTTTTGTCATTCTCCAGAATATTGATTCCTCAGTAAACCTCTACTTATAGGTTAACAAACTCTTACTCTTGCACCTTCATCTTGTGACAGGCTCATCTTGGGAAATGTCAGCTTGAAGTGGTATTCTGTGAGAACAAGTGCGGTGCTCAGCTGCAGAGGCGTTTTATCAACCATCACATGCTGAACGAGTGTGCCAAACGATCTATTCCTTGTAAATACTGTCATAAGGAGTTCGTCTTTGAAACGCTACAGGTGAGTTGGGAAGATAGATGGCATGATAAAGGATGGTTACTATGGTAACGAGATGGTGATGTCAATTTTGATGGTGATTAAGGAGGTAATGATGATGATGGTGATGATTATAATGATTCAGATGGTGGTGGTGGTGATGATGGTGAAGATGATGATGATGATGATGATGATGATGATGATGATGATGATGATGATGATGATGATGATGGTGATGGTGATGGTGATGGTGGTGATAATGATGATGATGATGTTGATGATGATAATGATGGTGATGATGATGATGATGGTGGTGTTGGTGATGATGGTGATGATGATGATGATGATGATGATGACGACGATGGTGATTGTTGATGATGATGATGATGATGACGATGATGATTGTGATGGTGATGGTAATAATGATGGTGATGCTGATGATGATGATGATGATGATGATGATGATGATGATGATGATGATGATGATGATGATTCTGACTATGGTGATGATGGGGAGTAGGAGTTTGGTTAAAGTGGGTTTTTTTGTGTTGGTGCTATATGAAAAGTGTAGGATGATGAATCTTAAATGGGTAATAATTGCCTTGATGCCCTGAAATCACTTCTAGCATGAACATTTCTTCTCAATATCCTCAAAATCTCTCTCTTCTCCTCCATAGAACCATCTCCACCAGTGCCCAAGGTATCCCGTCACCTGTCCCAACCGATGCGATCCTAAGAAGATACCAAGAGAGGAGATTGAGAAGCACCTATCAGAGTCCTGCCCCTCAGCTCTCACATGCTGCCCCTTCAAGCAACATGGATGCAAACATAGGGTGAGAATGAAGTAGAAGTAGGAGTTTTGAGATGTAGTACAAATATTCCAGCATCAGCAGGATGAGTAGTAGGGCAAATCATATTTTAATAGTCTTTACCCTGTAAACTTTACCCTGTTCAATAGCCCTCAAATCAGTATCAAAGAGCTATTAGTATTCATACAAAATTAAAATGAAGTAATTGATTAATGTGAAATGAATAGTTTTAGTCTGATGTGAGACCAGAGCTTTTCACAAGGATTCAACTTTCATAAACTTTGTTAGAGGTCGACATTCTTGAAATGAAAATATGCAGAAAGTTGTAATGTCCATATGGTCAATTCAATAATTAATCAATGTGTATTTTACCCCTTTTTTTGAAAAAAAAATATTAGTATTTCATAGCAAAAATGTCTGAACTTACAGTAACTCCCTGTTAAAAGGAGTTTCCGTCAGAAAACTTTGTTCAATTAACGAAAGTAAAAGAACACAGAAAAATTGGATGAAATTACCAAGCACACCAGCACATCAAAATAATGAAATGATAACCCTTCATCATTTTCATTTTCTCCCTCAATAGGGTCCAAGGATGAGCTTAGAAAGGCATCTAGATGAAAGCTCCAAGTCTCATCTCAACCTGATGTGTAGTGTAGTAACCAGTCAACAGAAGACTATCAAGAACCTCCAAGACCAGCTGGAGACCTTATCCCTCAACACCGACGGCCAACTCCTCTGGCGAATCACAGACTACGCAGACAAGTTCGCCCGCGCCAAGGCGGAGGAGGAGGTAGAGCTTGTCAGTCCTCCGTTCTTCACAGGTCGCTATGGTTACAAGCTCCAGGTCTCCATCTTCCCGAACGGTAACGGCTCCGGGGAGGGTGAGCACATATCTGTCTACATCCGTGTGACGCATGGTGACTTTGACTCGTTGCTGCGATGGCCGTTCACCTTCCCGATCTCGTTCACGCTCCTGGATCAGAACGAGGATCCAAACAAGCGTATGCACATCAAGGAATCGTTCACGCCAGATCCGACGTGGAAGAACTTCCAGCGACCCAGTAAAGACGTCCACGTCCTCGGCTACGGCTACCCGACGTTTGTCTCTCATAACTTCCTCCGCACCAAAGACTATGTCAAAGATGATGTTTTGTTCCTGAGAGTTCGCGTTGACTGCTCCAGCACTCAGTCAATGAAGATCAAGAATGATTCCCAATCTTCGTAGCAAGACGGCGATATTCTATATAAACATGTATGCAAAGAACAATCACAATGCTTCCAAACTTCCATAATAGGGAGTTGTCACAAGTCTTTTGTCTTCGAGTTTGTCAATCTTTTTTTCAGAAAGCAGTACTGATGATAGTAAAATGGCAGTACTATGCTTCTAGGATGAAACATTAACTGGCCATATAATTTGATAGCATGCTAGAGTATTTTCTTATTTGTTGCAATTGTATACAGAAAGCAGTCCTGTTCCTCATTCTTACTATGTGCTGGTTTAAACCATAGTTTTTGTAAAAAGCAAAAGTTTTCATGTCATATTAAAAACTCTTTTATGCATGGGAACTTTAAGCCATTACATGTACATTTATATATGTGAGATGCTTTTTTGCATAAATATCATTCATCATTTATCCAGTTCCATGGTACTAAATGTGGTATTAGAAAATATACCAGACTGATTGCAGTAAATCTAGCATCTGCAAAATTACTCTCAGAAATGAGATTATATAAATCAAACTTCTTAATTCTTTGTTAAAGTATTTAATTTAACAGAATTGATTGTAAGGTTGTAACAAATTGAGACTCTATTCCCAAAGTATTTTTCCCTAAGATATTTTCATAAGCATTATTGTTGGGAATAATTATAGAATTTTTGTAAGTTAGATGCTTGAAAACAATGTTTTCATGTTCACAACACATCCCTAATTATTTTTAGTTTTTAAGAAATACAGGATACGAATCTGTGACCAGAATTTCATATAAATATGGAATTTAGAAATCTTCAGCATAATACACTTCGGAAACAACTCCAACAGATTACCTCACTTTTTCATTTTAAGTCCTGAAACTCAATCATTGCTATACAGATTACAACAACCAATGGCTTGCAAGCCAAACACTTTAGATTCCACGAACATTCCATTCTTACTGGTCCAAAATACAGATTTATCTACTAAACCCAATGCTTTATTACAAAAGACAACATTATATTCTTTATTTTGTAATCATATTAAGTTGAGAAGTCATTTGTTAATGTTTGATTTAGTGCAATATTTTTTTTAATTACATGTAGTACATCTTTTCCCACAATGTTAGTGTAGTTTATAACTTATATTTATAGTTGATGGTAGAGAGCAATTCTGTCTTGTCTTATTGTTTTTGTAACATTACCCTTCATATAAGCATGTATTAATTCCCAGTTCCCATTTCTTCTCTTGCCATCTATTACTACACTAATTTTCTCAAAGTTTAACAAACTGTTTCTTATTCAGAATCTCAGCCCATAACATGGTCCTGACCTTGTCCTAACTAACAAGACAAGCATAAACCATGATTTTTAGACGAGGTTATGTTTCATGAAGTGTGAAGATTTGATGGAGAGTGAGAATTCGTTGAATTTGAAGATGAGAAAGAGTAAGAATAAAGAAAAATATAGTTTGGTCTGGCCAAGATCGCGAGTAACTCTTAAATTGTCCAAATTGTGTTTTCTCAACTTCATACAAATACTATACGAATACTCACAAAATACTCACAAATACTTACAATTATGTCGTGTTTGTTAGTAGGCACTTATGGGTCTCAGACGATAGACAGCGAGCGCAGACTTAGGCTACCTTCATAGGCAGCGCAGACAGACGTGATTCTCAAAGAGCTTTTTAAAGCTTTTTGGATTCTTTGATCGCCTACACTCCTTTAAAAAATACCCTGTTAATCTCTAAAACCTCCCTCTTCATTCGTTTCACCACCTCCTACATTCATCTCACTTCGTACGTTCGTCTCCTTTCAAATTTTCCTCTACATTCGCATAGCTAAAAATTAGTAAAATATCCAGCGAAGAATCCCTTCTGCGAATGCGCGCTGTCTCCCGTGTGAGACCCATAAGTGCCTACCATGTTTGTTGGAGACTTAAATCTGCAGCAATGAGTGTCATGTAAATATGTAAATAATAGTGTTCTACAATGCTGCATAATTATTTTTGGTGGTTGTTTTCTTCTAATAAAGAAACAGTTTGATGGGTGCTTTTTTCTGGAAAGTGTGTCATGGATTTAAAAATGGATATTGTAAGCTGCATTTATCCTTGTTTATTGTTGCACAAAATATGTTGTGATGTTTTACATCAAGGCTAATATACATGTATTTATGATGTGTGAACGAGAGTGTCCGTCAACATTCAAAAAGTGTTGTTATTGCTCCACAGTTTTCAAGATTGCAATGCATTTTGTACTTATTTATGATTTGTAGATGAAATGTTGCAAGCTTATTTGATTTCAGAAAATATTTCTTTTCTAACTTGCATTATCGGGGAGATCAATATACTCGCTATACATGTAGGTAAATGATGTCTAGATATATTTTACCAAGTTGATGTAGCAATAATTTGCATGTTTGCCTTGTCAGGAAAATGGATTAGTGGTTTCCTACATTTCCATGCTCTAAAAATACACAGACAAGGCGAAGTGGTGGTTGCTAATAAAGCTTTCATTTTAAATCACACCAGAGTATTATCAAAGCTATGAGTAAAATGGGTTCAAGTTAAAAGCAATCCATGTTTTATATCATGTCTTGACTAATTCATGAAAATATGATGTCCAAAACTTAGCAAACGTGGGAGATGTTGACACTTACAGTTTTATTTGTAAGTCAATGTACATGTAATACACTGCAGGGAATTATTACTTTTTTTTAAAATTTTACAGCACTGTTTTTTTCAACCATGTATGTTTTATCAAACATATCATGTAAATTGTGCACAACTACGCTAACACTACATGTAAATCATTGTATTGTAACACAGGTATAAATCTGCCTACATTGAGTTCTGTTTGAACATTACTAATTTCATTCTTTCAAACATTTTTCTATTGATTATATAAATGGAAAGGCATACTTATGCACCTCTTTGACATTCTTGTCATGAATATAACAAGAGTATCTGAAAAAAAATCTCTTCTCCACAAATTAAATTTCAAGACTTGAAAGAAGGAACTAATAATTGTATTGCACTTTCTTGCACAATTTCTTATTAGCCATTTTTCAAAATTGATTTGCTTCCTTGCAAGGTGAGTCAGGAATTTTTCGTTATTTTCAAAAATCCAATATCCTTAATACAGAAGGGGCATGTACACTGTATGGAATTCAAAGTATCTTTGATTATGAGTTTTCTAATTTGATTATAATAGTTAATGCATATTAGATGAGATATATCAGGGAAAATTCCTTGGAATATTAAAAAATGTTGATAAAAGACTCAAAGCCAAACAAGTCAAGTAGCTTTACAACTTATTTCAAGGGATTTTGAAACTTTGCAAACTTTTTACTAGATTTTCAAACTTTCTTTTAAAAATCTAACTTTTTATGTTGAAGATATTTACAGAATAATCCAATTAGAGATATTGACCTTCTGGAATATGCGTGAGGGATAGAAATTAAAATTTGATTTGCCTAATAGATGAATTAATTTTTTTTCTGATTAGCAGAAGTGTATGATTATTTTAATCATACTTTCTTTCTTGAGAAAATATTTAGTTCCGTTGTTTAGTGAGTGACCATTTTGATTTCTTTATCCTCACGCATATTTTGGAAGGTTGGCATATTTGTTACTGTGATCTGTATATAACTTGTAGCATACTGATTTTCTATACCTGTATCATACTTGTAAATGAACAAAGAAACGCTTGAATAAAAGTGATTATTTGAAAGCTACGTAATAATCTGTGTCTACATGTATATTTCTTCATTTGTCTTTGCATTTGTTTGTACTGATCATTTGAGTCATAGAAAAGGTGGGATGGATGTGTGCTGGTAAAGAAAAAGTAGGGTTGGGGGCATAAGTGAGAAAATGTAGAATTATGGGGCATTAAATGCTAAATTGCTCACACCCTGTTCTCATACTGTATCAACACCATTGTAATTTTCACAAATCTTATTCTTTTTCGATGTCTCACATCTGATTTTGTTATATCCTAGGCTAGTGATGCTCTATGTTGAATTTCCCATAACCTGCCCATGTTGTGATTTTAGTGCCTCGTTTTGAGGTAAAATTATATAAATATATATTTTTATGAAATTTCTATCGATTTTTCATTGGTAAAAAACACTATTTTACAGATTCCTGGTATAAAAATATTTGTTAATGTCCATTTTGCTAATTCGCAATCATAAGAGACATGTAAATTGATTACTGAGCTTTATAAAGAGGATAAGTGCAAAATCTTAAAATAATGAATACTGAAATAGTTGCCTCATTATAAGCTGAAAACACTGTAATGGGAAACTTGTAATCAGATTTCATTAGCCTCAGTTATGAAGCATCAATAAGACTACAAAACATTGATTTACGAAACAACTTATTTAGAGAAACGTCGATATGGGAGCAGGGTGGGATTGTTCTGGGAATGTGACTGGTCTGTACGAGAGAAAGAGATGCAATCTTCCGGGATATTCATAAAGGCTAGAAATTTGAACGTGAATAACTTAACAGCACAACCAAATATTTTATGAGGACAGAAAGCACTTGACTTCTGATATCAGGGTTTGTCTCGAATTAAAATATTTGTTTCAGCCATTTGGTGATTCACATTTATTTTAAGTCTCATTTCTGGAAGGTTAAACAATTTTTTTTACATTGCACGTGGATGTCATCTCACATTTCAAATATTACGAGTTTGAAATTTAGTCAGCTAATCTCTTTAGAAGATTTGACATGTTCATGATGTTTATTTGAATTTGTTATTTGAATTTGGAAAATAAATTGGAACTGGACATGAAAAAAAAAATCACTCAAACATGACTAAATCAAACACTTTCCGAAATATAAATACTCCATCATTCAAACTCGTACTCACCTCGATTGACAACGAAACTCTAATAAAACAGTCATATTCAGAATAAGATTTATATAGGAAGAAGCATTTTCTATCATAGTCTTTATTTTATAACAAGTGCATCAATAATAGTAAATTACATCAGCAAGAGCTATAAATTATGCATTAAAAATACAAAGAAAAAATAAAGTTGCAAATCAATATAGAAATTACATTGCTAATAAATAAATTTATCAAGTTCTTCACTTGAATGCTGAACAATTTATTAACATATAAACACAAGAATAGGCAGCTATATATTTTCAAAATCATTTCCATGTTGGTTTGATACACCATGCTTGCTGAGCTTTTGAGTGCATATTTCATTTCCCTTTTTGCAAATGTCACCATGATTGGACAATCCCAGCGAGACGGAAAAAGTAGTAAATGATACAAGAAAATAATATTTGTTCTCTGAAATATGAAACAACATGCATGATCAATTTTAAAATAGAAAAAGAGATGTCTAAGATTCATTCCAATACAAGGCACTTGTACGCTGCAAATGAAAATGGATTTTTATCTTATTTACGACAAAGGGGTCAACATTTTCTGGTTCAGTTCGTCAAATTGAGACCAAAAAAAATACAAGCATTCAAAAGTGAAAGCAGGGAAGTAGTAATATTGATTTGGATTTGCTTTAACAAGTCTCAAAATTAAGGTTATTTTATTTCAGCTTTTGACACCCTTCTAAGGTAAAATTAAGAAGAATTGAGTAAAAGTTCTTGTGCTGCTGAAGATCAACACATTTTCATCAAATTTTCTGATGAGCTAATTCTTTTATGAAAGCCCATTTAGTGTGGGGAGAATATTTGAAACACATTATCAGACAACTGAACTTGGTGTACTTAACAAAAATATGAAAGTCACCACTGCACTGCTTCTTCGCAATGAAAGAGATAGAAATATTAAATGTTGCTATTTGTACCGATGTATCAGATAACATGATACCTTTGGAAGAACTACACATAATACATCATTTTAAAATGGCAGTGGTGTAATGTCTTCTTTTTTGTAATCTTAATTACAGATTACAGTCACAAATTTAATCAATTGTACAGAAACATAGTGAGGTGCAGTGGACAATGACTAGGGAATCTACACATACTTCCAATTGTTGGGATATAAAAAGCAAAGACATTTAAAGATCTCAAGCAATCTATGTACACAAACCATGAAAAGGAAGTGCTTTCTCTATACTTGTTAACACGATATAAACTGTTTTCGAAAACTTAACTCGAACACAAATTCAATGGTCCTTTGTGGTGCTATTCAAATCGGAACCGGCTTGTGACTGCTGTGTCCAACAGTTGAATGCACGTCGTACGGTCATATTGTCTGTGGCCTACTTAACTTTCCAGAAATAGTTTATATCGTGTCTGTTATTCTATCACAATAATATATCTTTCCTCTTTCTGCATAGCTCTAAAAAAAATATTAACAATATGTGAACGCAAATATAGATCAGCTATATGAAGAAAAAAACAAAAAATGAACATAAAATATGTAATAAATCAAACAAATAAAAGAAAAACATGGCTATATATACATTTTGTTGAATGAGCATTGCTGAAAAAAAAATAATGCTCAAACATTAGCAATGCGCAAGACATGATATATAATTTATCAGTGTAAACATTAATTTAGACAGTACTGTAATATTCAATGATATATATATATATATATGGTTCATTCACATTCATTTTTTAAACATTGACAATCTTTTTAAAAAGGCAAATAATTGTGACAAGTGAAAAAGAAAGAGTTCCCTCTCGCTATTAAATTCAGGAAGATTAACTCCACACACGAGTCCTACATTCAGGAAGAAAATTAATTAGAACTGCCAATATAAATTCAAGAATGATTTCTATGATCTTTGTACAATGTGGCTACTTGTTCAAAGGTGCATAAGTCCTGGATACTTATCTTCTGACAAACGATTGGTTGAAAGTCACGGCATGATCTATTTATTGATCTTAACTTTCAAAACAAGAATACAAGAACTTTTAATCAGTGCATCCAATCCCCACAAAGATTAAATAAGAAATACATGCCATGAAACTACATAAATATTTCAATCATATTTCATCTCCACCATTTTTCGTTGTCAATTGAATTATATATATAGGGTTTAAAAAATGAGAAATTATTTGCCCTCTTATAAAATATCTTATCCAAACAAATGACCCAATTGCACCACTATATTTTTTAGTAGACAAGTAATTCAATTTTCCATTACTTCAACCTCACCAGTGTCAGAGAGAATTTCAAAATCACAAACCACAAACCTACGTGTTTTAGCACCATCGTATAACCTGAAAAATAAATCTCTCAGGGGGAACAGTATTACCTCATCCAAAACGATTAAAAACCAATTGAGTCTTCATTAACTCACTTATTTGCAATAAACCGATATGACCAGGAACAAAGGAATCAAGAGATCATTCATAAATTGTTACCACAAATCAACTAACCTGATTCGATAATTTGATATTTTTGAAGAATTTTGTTCCTGAAAAGTTGGGGAACCATAAATATTTTGATCATGCCTCTTAGTAAATAACAGAAACTCTCTTGCAGTCGACTTCCTTGTTTCTACAAAACTTTGAAATTGTAAATGTTCTCAATTGTGTTGATTACAACTAGCTTGTAAACTATGTTGCATATATAGCTACACAACTTTAAGTACATCTAAGTATAGCACTGGCTTGTATGGTGTAGTGGAACAATAAAAAGCAGGGTATTTGATAGTAACATGTTGGTTGATGGGAATTTCTCATCTTCTCTACCAAAATTTTGTGATGCTGAAAGCAAAGATACCCACTGATCTGGAATATGCATGAGGTACATTTTCATTGAGGCTTTCATTACAAGTGAATGGCTGAGAGTGTGGTTATTGTTGTCATGCTTGCTCTCACTTCTGTTCAACTGTTGCATCTTAGAAATTTAAAATTAGATCCCATGCATATTCCAGAATGGTTTGAATCTCTGCAAAAGCCCTTCTACTCACCGATTCCATGGAAAATGACCAACAAGACTGTTTCATTAAATTGGTTGATGAAACAAAAGTTACAATACAATACTCTTGTCAAATATTATTCTGATTCTTGGCCGTGACCAGGACTTGGATACTTTGGATAAAAATCTCTTGTGTTTATCTAATTCTGAGATCCTTATAAAAAGAGGGTGCATAAGTACACTGTACACAGATATTTTGGGTCTGATAATGTCTACAGCAATGCGAGTCTCAACCATTGCCACACACCAAGGAGTCTAGAGTACATTTACAATCAAAGAACTTGTGGAAGAAGTAAGAAGTCAGACATAATGGCTGGTTTTAAGAAAGCAAAGTTTGATTCAAACATAGACCGAGATTGTGTTTCATAAAGCTGTGTTCATAGATCCCTACAAATGACTAGTGACCCTTTCCTGTACACAATGTTCAATCCTGTTGCTGAATTGTACCTGAGAAAGGGTCATGAGTCGTTCACAGAGTCGTGCATACCTAGAGCTATGAACAGCTTTATCAAACAGGTACCAGGTATTTGTTTTTAGATCAATGGTTAAGATTTTAGATACCCAAGGGCTTAATGACATTGCTTTAGTTTAGTTTGAAGTTAAACCTCACTTTTGGAACCAAAGCCATTTTTACAAAACATCAGTAGTCCATGCCACTTGATTTCTTGAAGCTTCAAATTTATGGATATCACTTACTAAAATGCCTATAACCATGCTTAACAAGGTACCGGTACATTTGACAATAGTTCTTGTTTGTTCAACTCCTTTACAGATATAAAAAGGTAATTTCAAGAATCATCGATGATCACTATCTAGTTAAACAACTTGACGAAACACGAATGGCAGTAAGCCTTGCCGTTCTGTTCCTTGAAGGTTCCCTTGTTGAGCTGCTTGAGGCAGTAGTCGCAGACAAAGTGCTCGGGATGGAACTTACGCTGCATGGCCGTGATACACCGGCCTGTGATTGGTTTATTACATCCCGCGCAGAGAGAGCCACGGACAGCGTGGTAGTGGATCTCACAGTACGGTACGCCGTCGTGGTCGAAGAAATCGCCCTCGTTGAAAGGTACTCTGCAATCCTGCACAAGGGAAGATGAATAATAAGGCTTTACTGAAAAATGGCTAGTTACAGTTAAATTACATATAATACCACTTCAAAAGCTGTTATCAAGGATTGAAGAATTACGGAAATCATATGATCTCAGATTTCTGCAGATTCTTCCGAGATTAAGGAGGGAGAAAGATCCCATATTGTACCGGTAGGTGCTATTCATTTTCATAATTATTTTATTGCTAACTTAATACAATTAGGGGGGGGGGGAAATTCCATTAAGTACATGTAGGCAAGATTGTAAAGTGTCTGAACGATGTCAAATGATAAAGAATTCAGCCAACGTAGCATCAAGTACATATTTACTATATACTCTTTGGAGAGCACATTTTGTAAAATTTGTATTTATAGGATCTTACTGTAAATTATAAAATTACTTTTTTTCTACTCCCAAGTTCATAAGCCAAAATGGAAATTTGTTTTGCTCAATTGATAGTGGACCCAGCAGCCAGTGTGAAGCAACAGATCAATGTTGCTCTGCCTCTCTCTTATTTAATGCTAAACGTGGTAGCAACAACTCCCATCTTTCAATGCCTTAAAGTAGTCTTGAGAAATGAGCGAAACAAAATGCAACTCTCTCAGACTTACTGAACAAACGAAGCACTCTGGATGCCACTGTGCATTCAAAGCTGTGATGAAGTTCTCCATAATGGCCCGATTACATCCCCCACATCTCGGAGCAAACATATCAAAGTAGTCGTCCTTGCAGTACGCCCGGCCGTTCTTCTCATGGAAGCCGTCTTCGCCAAATGTCTTGCCGCACTGGGCGCAGAAGAAGTGTTCTGGATGCCAAGTTTTGTCTAGGGCTGTTACGCATCTCTATGAGGAGGAAGAATGGGGTGAAACAAGTTAGTAAATATCTCTATTAGAATTTCACTTCACACAACTTTACACCATTAACAAAGACACAACAGACACTTGGTACAAGTTTGATATACCAAGTTCTGATGTAACTTGTATTCCTAGATACATGTCACATGAAATTTCAACTCTGTATATATTCTAGGGGGATGTTGTTCAAAAGTTGCAATTGATCGGAACGTGCCAATCAAAATCATTGTTTTACGCGCGTCTTGTTAATGCGCATACTGCGTGCGAATGAAAATGCGCATTATAATTTGTAAAGTTGCAATTGATTTGCACTTGACTGTGAACAACACCCCATAGGACTTGTAAAACTTAGATTTTACTTTCAGCAATCACATTTTGACTGTCCCAAAAGGCCTTCACTATGAGCAGATGGAACAAAGGGTTCAGCCAAAGTAAACATCTTCATTCAAACCTGCACATTACCTTCATCATCACAAACGAAAACGGCTTCCCTTGTATTACTTGCCTGGACAGGTGCAATATTTCTCCACAGAATAAGAAGGAAGCAAATTTCTCTTGTTTGCATCTATCTACTAGGAGCGCTTCAATGAAAGTTATTTATTGTGTCCAAACATGTGTCCCTTCTGTGCACAGTGCTTGTTAATTTAAGTTCCCACCCACAATAACCACCGAAAAGCAGACAGATAAAAGAAAGACAATCATATTAAACTCACATCTTTGATAGGTCCATGGCAATAGGCACATTTGGGAGCAAAGAGATTGTGATAGTCCTCTTCACAGAAAGCTTGTCCATCTCGCTCGAAGAAGGTTTGTGTTCCTAGCTCTTTCTGGCATTGGGCGCACACAAAGTGTTCTGAATGCCATGTCTGTCCCAATGCTGTCACAATCTAGATAAGATTAAGACAAAAAATGAAATACAGTTATTGATAAAATCAAAGAACAACATTCAATAAATGTGTAGGAAGATTTAAAGAAAAAGAAATTGTCATAACTCTGCTTGCAAAAAGCATGGCTGTCATGTTAGTTGAAAATCTGCATACTAAGGTCTTTCTGGCACCTGCATATCAAAGCAATGTGGTGAAAGCGATTCAAAGGAGTACTTGCATAAAAGTTTTGTTTTCCCAATAAAAATGGAGCATAATTCTTTGTACATAATAGTCATAGGATATTACAAGGAATACTTTTCATTGCTACATGTTTGTTATGATAATGCCTCAAGTTTTTCATCAGATTATACAAGTTCTTAGTGATACCACAATTCCATACATGTAGCTATAATTATTAACACTAGCACAATATTTATAAAAGGAAGTTACCAATACCGCAATGTGATGTATAGTCTTTTAATAGACTTCAACTAGAAGGAAACGGTATCCCACTTATCCTAGTTTTTTTGTTGCTCTCACTTCCTCCTGATCAGGCAACATTCAAAACAAATACAAGTAGTTTTGAGAACTGTAATGGATCCCCACTTTTGGCAGTTGAAATGTATTTTTCTAATGTGCTCTAGATTTTGATTTTATAACAATCTTCATATGTCTTACATTACAGATAGAAATTTCAACTGCACAATTATAGTTACAATAATTCTTCTTCATATTCATGCTCTCATTAAATATCAATTTCCTCTTCCAATGCCTTCATTATTTCTTGCGGTTGCTGATGTTTCTAAGTACATGTTTCATACATCACAAATGACACAAGGAGTATAATGACGAATTTTTAGTTTTACATCGCAAACACTCTTCTTATGTCTTAGTACAGTAATATGAAAACTAAACTTAAGTGAAATGACATTTGTTTGTACTTTGACAGGTTTCTGAAATGATACATACATTCATAGATTTGATGCCTTGTTTTCAAAGCATTAAGTTCAGCTACTTCAAAACTGAATGCCTGTACTAAATTCTAATGTAGGCCATTCCATGGCTTTGCCCTGTCCATTGCGCTAACAGCGGGGGAATGTCTTGATGGTATTCCTGGTAATTTGATGTGTGTGCCACAGATATTACTTGTTATATACATATTGAATTTCATGGAATTTAAATGAATATCTTAAAGAAATTCATCTTTTACGCGTAACAGACATGACACTTTCGTGGAATTGCCCATGTGTATATGTTTTTTTTTCTAGTCCAAATATTTCCCCATAGCTTACCTGTCCTGCAATGGGTTTCTGACATGCAGCACACATGCCCTTAGCCATGGTCTGAACCCCTTGTCTGCTGACGTCCGAGTTGAGATGACCCAACATGGAATCCAGCTGGCTTGGCTGGGACGGGGCCTGCTGCTGTGGGGGAGCGGCAGGGTACTGCTGCTGCTGGGGTGGAGCTACTGGGGCCTGGGGCGTGTTGTTGATGTTCACCATGTTGGGGGCGGGGTGGGCAGGCTTCGGGGGTGGGGTCACCTTGTGGGGCTGGGCGTAGGCTGGCTCCTGGGGCACGGGGTCTGTAGGTGAGAGCTGGATATGGAAAGGAGCAAGGGAACGTGTAATCATAATGAATCATAATTATTCCTCAAAATCATAGTGATCCAAGAGCATTTCTTATAAATTTTCACAAATCTAACCATACATCAAATCATTCATGCCGTGGTGTAGTGGTGTAGTGGTCATGATTCTCGCCATTCAACTAGAGGGTCGTAGGTTTGAGTCCCACCCAGGGCGTTAATTTCCTTCCGCAAGAAATTCATCCACATTGTGCTGCACTCAACCCAGGTGAGGTGAATGGGTACCTGGTAGGAATATTTATTCCTTGAAACACCAAGTGCGCTGCATGGTGGCTGGCGGGCTAAAGCCAGGGTAATAATGCTGCAATTGTAGACCGCTTAGGGCATTCTCATAAAGAGTTGATAAGCGCTATATAAAAGGCATTCAGTATAATCTGGAAATGAGTTTGAACCTCTTGCCAAATCAGCTATGCAATACTCTGGACCCTGTTTTACAGGAGGAGGCCAGTGCATACAACAAATATGCTACAGCTACATTACTATTATTTGCCTGTCATAGGAAACTTCAATGTCTCCATGGAGTTCCACCAATAATTACATTTCCACACGTCTGATTGAATGGGCTGCTACTGTAATTATCCTGTCGCAGGCTTGTTCAATATGTAGTCCTTTCTCTATACATGTAACTATATCGTCATACTTATCTTTTTTCTTCTGATTATATTTGCTTCTTCATTTGTCTTTTTTGCTGTTTTGAAATAAAACCATAAATGTATGGATATTTCAATAATAGTTTTAAACAAGATCAAATTGGAATGAATCAAATCCAGCCTCTGTTTACCTGGAAGTCGGAGAGTGATGCCATGAGATCATCCAGCTCCTTGGTGGCGGACGATGCGGTCCTAAGAGGAGGCTGACTGATCTGTGGCTGACCATTCACTGGGGCTGGAGCATGGGTGTTGTTTGCCATCACCCTGCTGATGGGCTGGGCCTGGGGTGGGGGAGGCTGAGAGTGCTGCTGGGGGCGATGCTGCTGCTGCATGGGTGGTTGCGAGTGCACAGGAGGCTGGGAGTGCGTGGTGTACGTCTTGGTGGTCGTCTCAACTGTGTAGCTGTTGGAAAGATAGACAGAAGAAGAAAATTGTCATTGAGCATGTGAAGCTTCAAATGCACTTGAAGAGCCATGCTTAAAGTTGCAAAGAAGCAGTCATATGAGGGCGCTCAAAATGTATGCAGGATTGTAGCTGTTTAAAAGATATAAATTAGAAAGAGGATATTAACAATAGTATCATATATAGTGTAAGGGGCATCGAAAGAAGCTCCATATACACCAGAATACATTGTTACAGTGCTTAAAGTTGCCCAGTCAGTGTCAGGAGAGGGCGCTAAATTCATACTGCATTGCCATGTTCCAGAAGCAAGAATGTCCGCATAATGATGAAACTAACTAACCTTTGTCCAAACTGCTACAGATGACAAGATCGCAGCGCAGGAGCTAGCGAAAACTCACACTGCGCACATGGGCAGATTGACGGCTACTTCTTTTGCCACTTTCTGGAACGCAAATGGCAGCGAGCATAAACGCTTCCACAAGCACCATCTCATGGCTGCGACTGGGCTGCTTTAATGCCTAAATTGCAACAATAATGTATTAGGTTATAAAGACCACAATGATTTGAATTAATGCAGGTGATATAGTAGGTTATTAAGCAAAAAGAACACAAGAAACAAAGTAGACAATGTGAACACGTATTAGAGATTCTTTGGAAAATGGATTAATACCCAATTACCACCTACAAGAATTTCCCCTAGGCTCAATTCTATTCATTGTAATATTCTTTACATTACAATTTCAGAAATGCTCCAAAGTACAATGGCACCTCCTGAGACCACCTGGCTGTCCTGATATTTTCATTTCTTATTTACAGCTTACAACTGGGCATTGTTTAACTGTGACATCTTTTACATCATTAAAGGCTTGTGGCAAAAAAGTTCATGCTCGATGCCTGGCTATGGCTTGCTTTCAGAACAGCCCTGGAGGTCGTTCGATCCCGGGCTGTTTCATGACCCAAGGTAGTGTTAAAAGAAACCCAGAGCTGGGCTGCAGCCGCTTATGCAAAGGAGGTTGATACAACGTTGCATTTCAAGCTATTGTATCGCTCTTTTCCCTCATCATCTCTTTTACAGTGCTCCCCTGTACATAATTGTGCTTAATTTTTCGGTGGTGATTCTAGCATTCGCTGATTATCAACCATTTGTTTTAATGTTTATTAACAAGTACAAGCCATGCTACATATAAACGTCATTTCCAAATAAAAATTACTAAATTAACTAAATAATTCTAGCCACAAATTATGCAGGTGTTGTATGTACTGAAATTTGATGATCCAAGAATGAGAGGGAATTTTTTTTTGTAACACATACATGTACATTCAGGTTTGGAGAGGTATGTATGAGAAAGAGAGGACTGATATGGTTCAATTACCTGGATGGTGTGACTGTTCCTACAAGATCATCCAGCATATCATTGAGATCACTGACCCCTCCTCCTCCTCCTCCTCCTCCCATGTTGGTCCGAGGGGGCTTCATCATTCCTGGGGCTGGAGCTGGTGGCTTGGGTGGAGGGGCTGAAGCTGTAGAAAATGACAAAAGAAAAAGATAACATAGTTAATTGACTGCAGCGGAATTCTCTTCATGAACATTGAAAAGCTTTCTCCGTTGCATTACAAGCAATATTACCAGATGAATTTATACAGTGACTGTGCCCATCGAGTGGGCTACATATATTCACTCTGCACAGTGCTAAGATAGTCTGCCAGAACAGACCCTTGGGTTTCGTTGTGCGCACACACAGAGAGTGATACAGGGTATGCATTGTGTGTCTGCATGCTCTGAGGGTAGAGCAATGCTGTGTGATGTAGTCACACAATATGCACACCCTGTATCATGATCTGCGCTTGCACACCGAAAGTCTTGGGTATGTGCTTGCAAACTAGTGCTAAGATGCTTTTTGCATTATATTTTCTCTGCCAATAAATGTAGCTGTCACAATCCTGATGCAAAAGCATTTTTCTAGGAATAAGCACTCCTGAAAGGTACTCATTCACCCCACCTGTGTTGTGTGCAGCACAATGTGGGGTGAATGTCTTATTGAAGGAACGATATAGTTAGGATGCAACCCTGCAAGTCTCTGCTTGAAGGAGGAGTCTCAATCACTAAACCTCATGCTTGTGAAAGTCAGGAATCTACGATACCTGAGGATTAAACATGACCATGTGATTCAACGTCTACAATTTGCAAAAAGTCTCATGTATAAGAAATGGCAATCGACTCATTTCAGTAAGTTCTATGTTGCATTGGTTTAACAGTGCACACAGTTATAAACAATTTGAAAAAAAATATTTATTGAATTATGACACGAGTAAATACACAAATGTAATAATAATAACATATGCTTAATATAGCGCTTATTAAATATTATGAGAAATCTCTAAGCGCTTAACAATTATTTTACACAATTACATACAGTAAATGTGGATGAATGGAGGAGAAAGGCTTGTCTAGTACAGTATCTAATTTGATCATTAAGAAAAATATTTTCAACTTTAGTAAACTAGCAATACAAAGAATCATTTATATTGTGCAAATCTAATCGTTGCTCACATGAAATTAAATAAATAACTATGTTCAATGTACATGCAAAAAGCATTACATGCAAATATGGAGGTACATGTACATCAAATATTCATTAGCGTACTGTAAACTTACGTTTCTTTTGATTCCTNGGGCGATGCTGCTGCTGCATGGGTGGTTGTGAGTGCACAGGAGGCTGTGAGTGCGTGGTGTACGTCTTGGTGGTTGTCTCAACAGTGTAGCTGTTTCAAAGAGAAATAAAAGATGAATATCCTTACAATAACCATGTGAATCTCAATATCCAGTTGAAAGGCAATGTTTAAAGCTGCAATCCTAGCCACGTGAGGATGCTCAAAATGGAAGATGCATAGAAGCTGTTTGAAAGATAGTTAGAAGAATATTAATGATGATAGTTCATTTTATAATTAGCACAATGTCAACCTCCATGTACACCTGAAAAGAAAAGTTGCAATCGCTGCCAAGTGAGGGTGCTCTAAAAATGTATGCTTCACTTGAGCAATTTTGGAAAATAGTTAGAAAAAGAATATTAACAATGTTACTAGAATTGTAGCAATGAGCATAATTTCACCTACATACATTTGTGAAGCAATGCTTAAAGTTGTACAGTCGAAGCCAATAGAGGGCGCAAAAAGTAAATTGAATTGCAATGTTCCAGATGCATGAATGTCCACATACATGTAGTGATGAATGTCACTAACCTTTATCCCATTGCTTCGGGCGGCTGGCGACAACTCGCACCGCGCATATGGCCACATATAATTTGACTGACAGCAACGTCCTTTGCCACTATCTGAAACGCAATTGGCAGCGAGCATACACGCTTCCACAAGCACCGTCTCATGGCTGCGACTGGGCTGTATTAATGCCTAAATTACAATAATAATGTACGGGTTACAAAGACGAAAAAGTTTTAGAGCAAAATGATTTAAATTAATGCAAGTGAAAAAGCAGGTTAAACAGACAAAAGACGGAAAAAGAAATGCATTGTATATTGGTGATAATAATACCGAATCACAATCAAGCACAACTGAAACAAGATTTGCTCTCTGAAACAAGTCAATGAGGACTGGAACATAACGTATCAGCAAACAATAAGCTTTATCTATTGACTTGTTTTCAATTTCAGGGAATGTGGGTATGTGGATGGTAGGTTTCTAAAGGCCCAAGCACACCAAACACGGCACGGCATAACGGCACGGGATTTACGCAGTATCTTGGTTGTTATTGGCCAATGCGCTTCTCCGCGCACAAAATTTTTAACAATTGGCCAATCACAGAGGAGACATCGCGTAAAAACCGTGCCGTGATGCCGTGCCGTGTTTGGTGTGCTGGGGCCTTATTAAAAAGAGTGTGCAGCATCTGATTTGCACAACGCGCAATAAATGATGTCATTCATTGCATACATCAGTTGCAAACTCGTATCTATAATCCACATACCTCCATCCATCAAAATAAAAAACATCTTATTAACTCACCTTGATGGTGTGACTGTCCCTACAAGATCATCCAGCATATCATTGAGATCACTGACTCCGCCCCCTCCTCCTCCTCCCCCCATGTTGGTCCGAGGGGGCTTCATCATCCCTGGCGCCGGAGCTGGCGGCTTGGGTGGAGGGGCTGAAGCTGTAGAAAATGACAAAAGAAAAGGATAACATGGTTAATCGACTGCAACGTGTTTGTTTTAATGAATATTGTTTGCCAAATTTGCATCACAGGTAATATTACCAGATGTAATTTTACAGAGGGCACATAAAGTTGTCTACATGCATTCATTCTGCAGATTGCCCAAAATGCTTTTTGCACTATAATTACACTGTCTTTTGCTGTCATCCTCCTGGTGCAAATGCATTTCAAGGAATAAACACTCCTGCCAGGTACTCATTCACCCCACCTGCGTTGTGTGCAGTACAATGTGGATGAATTTCTTATTGAAGGAAAGTAACACTATAGTTAGGATTCAACCCCACAAGCCTTTGCTTGAAGGAGGAGTCTCAATCACTACACCTCATGCTTGTATAAGTCAGGAATCTAAGATACCTGATGATAAAACATGACCATTTGATTCAACATAACGCGACTTGCAAAAGTCTCATGCATAAGAAACAGCCATCGCCTTATAAGCAAGTTGTATGGTGCATTGGTTTTACACTGCACACAATTACAAACGATTGCAAAAAATAAGTATTGATTGAAGTTATCACATGAGCACATACAATTTGTGCTAAATGTGGATGAATGAATGAGGAAGGCTTGTCTAGCACAGTATCTAATTTGATCATTAAGAAAAATATTTTCAACTTCAGGAAACTAGCAATACAAAACAATAATTTATATTGTGCAAGTCTAATCACTGCACACATGAAAGTACCTCCTTGCCTCCGTTCATTGTACATGCAACAAGCATTACATGCATGGAGGTACACCACATAGCGTACTGTAAACTTACATTTCCTTTGATTCCTCTTTGTATACATTGTAAAGTGTGATTTCCTCACTGACTAAAGCCTCTAAGTTTTAGCGAATAATCCAATATTCCAACTTATTGCGAGTAGAAAACTACTCTGTACAATATCAAGCATCCAGTAAACTTCAACAAACAGTTCAAATCTAGAATTCCAAATAATTCACCAATGTTGTACAAGATATTCCAAATGTTCTTGAAGGTGATGAGCAGAAGAGTAAGCTTTTGACCTACAACGTTTAAATAAGTTCCTTAAAACCTTTATACTCCCGGTCAAAAATAAAATAAATAACCACTGAGCAATCTCTGCCAAAGATAGCAATAGAACCAAGAAAAAGTCGCTGCAAGATTTCACAAATTGTCTACTCTAAAGAAATAAGAAAACAGCGAAAGGTGCAAAGTTTACAGCGACAAAACATTTGCAAGCACCAAAATACTAGACCACGTCAACACCTAGCACAATCAGAACTGAAAGAAGCATGTCCAATACATTGGCAGTCAGTGACTAAAATATCCCTGTTAAATCAAGAAACCTATGAAAAGGGGGTCATATATAGAGTAGAAAGCCAGTAATTAGTCACGGAAAGCCATTGATTAATCACAACTAGAAAAGCATAATTTCCGTCAAATGAAGTTCATCACTATACATAACAGGCAACCTTCGTTTACTCACTTGATGGGAAGAGGGATTAAATCAACTTCCCATTGCAATTCACAGGACAATCAAAATGGGGTCAAAACTAAGAACAGAAACTGTCACTCTAATCATCTTCGTCTGAATGTATAGCTTCAAAAGTAGACGTTGCAAATAAAGAAGTGCGTTCCAAAAAATATCAATGACTCCAAATAAGGTAAACAGATCTTGCTGCTATTTGATGTCTTAAAATGGATTGGAAAGGACGATACTCCTACACAACTCCTGCTCTTTCACAAATCACTTCTACAAATAAGGTCTCCTCAACTGCACCAGTTTCACTGCCAATATTCAAAATAAATCCACAGAAATGAATAAATCAACCATAATAAGCCCCAAAACAAGTAAGAAAACGTAATCCTGCCCATACAGACGATGATACTGCTACACAAACTCCTGCTCTTTCACAAATCAATTCTACACATAAAGTCTCCTCGACTGCACAAGTTTCACTGCGAATGTACATAATACATGTAAATCAACAGAAATGAATAAATTAAACAAATAAACCCAAAATCAAAACGAGGATCAGAGCACAGAGCAAAATCCTGCCTGTACAGATGATGATACTTCTATGAAACTCCTGCTCTTTCACAAATCAATTCTACAAATAAGGTCTCCTCAACTCCACAAATTTCACTGCCAATAATCAAAATAAATCAAACAAACAAACCAAGCAACAAAACAAGGATCAGGTCACAGAGCGCAATTCTGCCTGTATGTAGACACTGCACAGCTCACAATGATACAGACGATAAAACGGCACAGGAATCGAAGCGGCTGAACAGACAACTTCGTTCCAAAATGAATCATAATTGATGATTTCCAGCTAGAGGAAGGGCTCATTAATGGGGGATGCAATATGGGAAATTTCCTTAATTTCTTCTTTTCATCGTACTGGATTATTTACCGACATAGCGCCAGGTGGATACTATCAAATTCTTATGCAATTGAGTGACCTACTTAGTCTAACTTTTTCCCTTTCACCTAATAGTCTTGACGGTGAGATTGTGTGAAAACTTTTTTTAGTATCAGCCTCATGAAGGAGTATTCCGCAAGAGAGCAAATATGATAAAACCATTGATGTGTACTGCATATTCTGAGTCACAGTCATAATAGTGAATAAATGTTCATTATGGTGATTACGCCTCATTTTATTAAAAGAGGGGTGGGATTTTTAAAGGGGGTTCTGACTATTATGACATTTCAGAGAAATAATTATTAAAAAAACATTTGAATGAGTAAAAGCTATTGCCAATTATTTCTTTCATTTCCCAATGGTACTTTGTGTTCTTATTCTTGTCAGCAAAATTGTCTATATATTGAGACACTC
>BQKZ01003850.1:23379-33910 GCA_036244855.1 Temnopleurus reevesii
GGTGTAGTGGTTCGGACTCTCGCCTCTTAACTAGAGGGTTGGTGGTTCGAATCTCTCCCAGGGCGTTAATTTCCTTCAGCAAGAAATTTACCCATAGTGTGCTGCACTCAACCCAGGTGAGGTGAATGGGTACCGGCAGGAATTTAATCTTCTAAATGCAGAAGCGCCTACTTGGCAGCTATGCTATGGCCGGGTAATTTGTCTCGCGCCTCTGAATAGGTGACTAGAGAGATGGCGTGTCTTAATGCTATATATCATTATTATTATTACATAAAAATGAGTAAATGAGGAGTTGTTCGACAGGACGTCAGAGATTCCTTCAACGTTGCCAATCGCACAGATCCCATCAGCAGCAGGGATCATCAAATCTCTGTGACTTTGAAATTTTGTATCTTTTGAAGCGGTTGAAAGATTTTGCTCAAATTTTTACAGTTTGTTCATCTGATTTTTCTTGATTCAATGAGAACACAATAATTCCAGGCGTCGGTTCGCCTTAATTTTTAAGCTCCTTCAGCCTTTCATGATAAGGTGATCTCTAAATGCAGACTTTGGATTGTTTATTATGCAAATTTTTAGAAAACTGAAACGGGGAGCCTGTGTTTGCAGACTAGGGTTAAAGTGCCTTTACTGTATGCACTATTAATGGTGCTGTGTGGTCTGACCTGCTGTCTATCTGCAGCATTAATACTCAACTATAAAGTTCTGTCTAAAAGTTGAACGAAAAATGTACATATTGTACATTTTTTTCAAGATCTAGAAGTTTTGCAGTAAAAACAATTATGATAGTAAGTTTTGCATATCATATGGCAATACTTATCACTACTGAGTGGATGGTAAATTGCTGATGGTCTACAAAAAAATGGTCGAAAGAGCCTGTAAAACATGATGCAAACCTGCATTAAAATACACACTGTATGTCTGTTACATCCAAGGAATTCAAAATAAACTTTGATATGAGGCAACTAATTACATTAAAAATGTTGTAAAAGTCTTATCTAGCAACTCATTTTACGCCGTCACTAACAGACCCTCAAGAATTTCAAAATATAATAATAATAATAATTATAATAATAATAATTAGACAATTCTGTATAGTACAGTCACTATATGGATATACTCTACTGCGTTGTGATGTTAGGGTCTGTGGATATTGCTAGTAAAATAATGCATACCGGTAGAGGTACAAGATATTATTGAAAAACTTCAAGAAATAAGCTTCAAGTTCAACAAATTAAAAAACAACAACTACAGATGGAGATAATCATATTTCTATTTTCCAAAGTTTTGGAGCAGCACAGTTACCAGGTGTCAGTTTGGTTTTAAGGTGTGGTAGTATTAGAATAAGTTTTTCCTGTTTACTTTGTAAATTGTGGGAATATTTGTTCAACTTAAAAGAAACTTATTTAGACATGTAATGGGGGCCTGACTGAAAATGGTGTGTGACAGAACTAAAAGTGGTCTCCAATAATTTCAATAATTTCTTCACTAATGTAGGACCACTTTTAGCTGCAAAAATCCCTGAAGCACAAAAGAACTATTTAAATTATATGAATGACCAAACAGCTGATTCCTTATATCTTTGCCAAATGGACAAATATTAAATGTGTGACATTGCTAAATCATTTCAAAACAACAAAATGCCAGGATTAGACAAATATAGTCCAAGAGTCATAAAACACTGTATCTTTCTAAACCCTAGTGTCATAGTGATTTATCAATCAATGTTGACAGGAGTTTTTCTCAATTAACTAAACATAGAGAAAGTAACAACATTTCTGAAATCAGGGGACAAAAGGGATTTTACAAGCTTCCAGTCTCTAAATTATTATAGCGTATTATAAAGACTGGTTCTTAAACAGACATTCTCTTTCATATCAGGATCAATTCAGTTTCTGCACTGACTATTCCACATCCATGGCTCTCACTACCATTGCAAATTAGATCGCTGATGCTTTTGAAAAGAACAAACTTGCGCATGGGTTTTTATTGACCCTTTGAAAGCATTTGATACAATTAACCTGGCAATTCTTTAAATTGCTAGTACGGCATCAGAGGTACAACTGTAAAGTTTCTTTCCAGTAACCTTCACGATCGTTTGCAGTGCACAAAGATTTACCGGTAATCTTTGTAATATAGTAAATTAAGATCTCTTTATACATGTATGCGAGTGCTTTAAAGCAAACAGATAGATGTACAAAAAATGCTTCTACATAATATTTCATAATGGAGAGCAATTTTGTAGAGACAATATTTGTAGTAGGATTCATTATGTTAGATTACCACGAGTAGATTTAAAGCCAAATTTCTTGCTGTCTATTTATACATTTCTCTTTGTCTAAAAATATTGGAATAAGAACGACTTTACGTTTGACTGGTACACCTTCTTGTGCGTAATGGTTCACATCATTACGCGCATTCAGCGCAAGATCTGATACCAGTCGAACGTAAAGTCACTCGTAACTTTAAGAACGCCTTGGTGAAACACCGCCCAGGACACATTTTTGGAAATGTTATACTGTGCTATTGTTCTACCTTATTTAAAATATTGCAATCTTACTTGGACAAACACAAGTAAAACATTGAAAGATATAATTTCTGGAGTTCAATTTCATGACCATACTAGTCCTGTTTTAAAAAAAGAATCAAATCATCAAAATTCAGTGATGTAAATTTATATCAGCAGATGATCTTCTTTACAATTTTTGCAAACAATATTTTGACAAATCAATTTAATGACCGATTCTGTTTTTGCAAGAACTTGTAATTTCATAATTAAAATTGGAGAAGTGTGAGCCAGATGTTAAACATTGAACACCAAATTTCCAATTTTGATATTTACTCCAGCACAAAGCAGTGGAACTCTTTGCCAATTAAACTTAAGAAAGCACTTTCCATGCATACCATTTCACAAAAATGAAAATGAAATTAATTTTGGTATAATTGTTGCTTAACTAAATAATATGTTCGGTCTAGTGTGAATATTTGAATTTAACTGGTGTGAAGAAAACACTAATAGCAATAATATACCCAATTAATGAAATACGTGCTGTCTATGTTTTATTACTTCTTGCTGGATATACACAATAATACATTTATCATTGTGGCTTTACTGCTGTATTGTTTATTATCACTTCTTAATTTATGGCAATGCCAAATCATTGTCAAATCTCCCTCTCTCTCTCTCTCTCTCTTGGCTCCTCATTCCATCAAGTTCATCATCCTACTCATACATTTTCTTTGTAGATGCAATTTATACCGGTATAACACATACATGTATATCCACTCTGCTGAGTGCTCAAGACGTTTTGCATTATTATTACCCTGGCTTTAGCCCGGCATACCCCCACGCACTTGGCATTTCGAGGGATAAATATTCCTGCCTGGTACCCATTCACCTTAACTGGGTTGAGTGCAGCACAACAAATGGATTTCTTGCTGAAGAAAACTTACGCCCTGGGTAGCAACCCTCTGGTTGAAAGGCTAGAGTCAGAACCGCTACAACACGGCGCCTCCAATGTCTGCTTTTTTTGCTTTTAATCTCTTCTCTTCTCTCTCACATTCAATTGTATTCTTGAAATTGTTCTTTTCAAAATACTTGTTGTTGATTTTTGCTTCTTGATTGTTTTTGTGAAAGCAAGCCCAACACAAGCATTGCTTATAGGGCTTTTGCCTCCTTAGAAGTGTTTTACTTGTATCCACTCATGTTGATTTTTAAAATAAAATACATGTTCAATTCAATTCGAATAAACAATTCAGGCCATCCATGACTCCCTTCACATCCATTCACTGATGAAATAAGTATGTCAAAAATGGAGTTTCGACATCCCAACTTCACATTGTTGTTATAGACACATGTGCGATCTATTTCTTATATGAATGTCATTTCAGAAAAGTAGAGACTCTATACTTTACACTTACCTACCCTAAAATTTAGCATGCTTTCATTGAATCAAGAAGAAACAGATAAATACTGAAAATTTAGCAAGATTGGACAATCAGTTCAAAACTTAAGAATTTTCATATTCTCAATGACTTCATGAAATATGCCCGTTCACTTTGTACATAAGACTTTTAATACAAAGTCTAGAATAAGAGTTTGTTGTGATTCTTAAACTTCTCAGAATACATGCAGAATAAAAAAAAAACCACTTGTTTTTACTTAATCTTCTTTAAAAAAAGAAGACAAATGTGAAATTTTGAAGAGAGTGAATGAGGAGTTTTCCAACATGACGTCTCAGAATCCGATTCTTCCCGATCAGCGGCAAGAATAGGATTTAACAGATTGTTCGCTCTTGCTCAAATTGTCAGTTTGTTCATCTGCATTTCTTCATTCAATGAGAACATGATAATTCCAGGGGATGGTTCCTATTGAATAATATTTTTTATTAAGATATGATAATACATTGAGCAATCTCTGTTAAGTTTTTTTTTCTAGGACACTTTCATATATAAGTGAAAGAGAGTGTATGCACATCAATTACCAAGGCAACTCTTTCTTTTTTTTATAGCATATCATAAGTAATTTGAGAATTAAAAAAAATGCAGTGTCTTCATTACACAATAATAAGGTGAAGGTGTTTTCAATTTGTTTAGGATTGAGCTACTTTGTTCTGTTGAATTTACTACTTACCAAGAACATGAAGAGACCAAAGTACACCTGACTATCTCCAAAGACTATGTGAAAGATATAAAATAATCATACTCTTAATAATACCATACATTGCTCATAAGATCAAATGATTAAGTTCATATCAAATCAAAGTATATTCAAGCTATGATTAAATTTCATCATAATGCTCTTATAAATAAAACTAGATGAAAATTATCAACCATGCTGTCGAAATGTATGCCTCACGCAATCAGAAATATAATAACTTGAATCTACTCTATAAAGGACAACAAATAATTGGCACAATGTCAATAAGTTGGTGCAAAGAATGAACCATTTTCATACATAAATATGATAAGAACAAAAAAAAGGACACATCCATTGGCTTATCCATTTGCAGAAAGTGGCATAGCTACCTTATAGTAAGAAAATGCTCTAAGATAAGATGCGCTAAAAGAAAATCCATTCTTGTTAATGACGGTATTGTAATCTCAGCTACTGTAAAAGCCCATCTCCTCTAAGGTTCTAAACTAATTGTAACTTTCATGTTGCAAAATCTCCCAAGGGTGTCATATGAAGATTGTATAAGTTTCGTAAAGATTAATGGTCTTCATAGCCTCCAAGATTTTCTTTCGCCTTCAGAAATATACAAGACAGAATTGTACGATGGGTGCCGGGTCATTACATTGTACTCATCATGAAAAGAGCAGAGAATTTTTGTTTCAACAGGTCAGCAATTTCGCACCATAAAGAAATGGTTTCAGCGATCATAGACCATTCATTGCAGGGCATCCTCAGTGTAAAGTTAATATCACTTTATTTTATCATCTTCACATCTAAATATTCATGAGAATAATAGTAGACAAGAAAGGAGTGGGTTGAGCCCACTTAAAAAGAAGTACTACAAGGAGTGTATGGCTACTCACATGGTGGTGTGTAAAGAGGATGGTTCATGAAGTATGCCACAAATGCTGCAAATCCCCAGTAGTAGATAGAGTTCTGAATACATCATACAAAGTGTAGAAATCAACTAAAGCTTTAGGAACCACTTAATGACACAAAAGACTTCATTACACTCTATGTATTTTCATATTTCTGTATTATAATACACATAATTATATAGATACATTGACTTCTAGTGCAAAGTCTACATAACGCAGTCTCGTAAACCCGTAGGCCAATTAAGTTTTTACACACATAGCAAAAGATGAATCCTTCATATTTACAAGTATATTTACAATTTAGGGCCGTATCATCATTGACCTCCTGAACCCAAAATAAAAACAATACATCCCCCCCCTGCTTATACATACTCGAGCCAAGTTTGGTAGAAACCTGTTGAAACTGCTGAGAAGTTATCGCATTAACAAGCTATTTGGGTAACTTTTCAAAAATTATATGTCATCACAGTGACATTTAGCACAAAGTCTACGCAATCTTGAAAAACCCAAAAGCCGAATATGTAAAATATCTAAAGAACTAGATGAATCATCGAACATGCATGGTCAAATTCTATACCTCCATCATGTTTCAATTGGGAATATATTACCCCTTATCCCGGGAGATAAAAAAGTAATATCACAAATATCTTTGATGACTTTTACAAGGTTTTGGGCCTTGTGACCTTTGACTCACTGAACACAAATCTACATTGTAATCAGTTCATCATCACATCTTTACACATAATTTAGCTTTAGAATGATAGAAACTGGTTCACTTGTTCTGAAGTAATCATACATACATGTAAATACAAGTAATGGCACAATTTAAATAGACATTAAACCAGCATACACAGGATACGAATTACGATGGGAATGAAGAAGCGTTGACAGAAAATCTTGAGAGAGATCGAAAATAACTGACACATGTTACTGTTCGTCCAGTCGAGGACCCAGTCAGCAAGTGCCTCCAGTATCACCTTAACCCCAACTGGAGGATTTCGTGATTGTATTGCTGCACAAGAATTTCTTAAAACATGACTCCCTGACTTTTTTCTTTCAAGTTTCCTGCAACTTTTAAGACCATTTTTTACTGAAATCGGACCTACCAAACTACGTAATATTTTTATATGCACGCATGCCAGACTCAAAACTGCTCCAAAAAACAAATTGTTGTTTTCAATCAATTCACTTCAAAATTCATATTTTTGATTTCAATGGCTAAAATCAATTCATTTTGTAATAGCATAATTATGCTTGAAAAATATTTTCTATATATTTTGCTCAAAAAACAAAATGTTGAAAGAACAATGAAATACATAATAAATTGAAAAAATATAAAACATCAGAACCTAAATTTGTCAGTGCATTTTTTTAATGTGGAATTGCTAGATATGATACCAGAAATTTTTAAACAAATATTCGATTCTATCACAAGTATTTTGTTATCTAGAGCACAAAATACATTTTTATGCATAAATTAGTATAATTAAACATAATTAAAACTAATAAAAATTAGTATTAATCAAACATGAACAGTGTATATCCTCTAAAGTATCATGGTGCAAATTTTTAGTTACATGATACTCCATTCCCACGTAAATTTTCACTGTGATAGCGCGATTGACAGCCGAGAACAGAAGGGGCGCATGGTAGTGCCTCCCTCCGCTATGAGAACTCCCCAAATAGCCGGCCCAGTTAGGGTTAAGGTGACATGGGCATAATACACCTGTAGGCCATATGTATACAAGTACAGTGATTTCTGGAGACATCTATCTGAAGAATAATGCTCTTCAGTTAAGAGCTAGATTTTAGCTGTGATCTACCGAATTTAATTTCAATAGGAAAGGGTCGGAAGCAATTTGAGTGCATTGTCATGTGACAATGATCTTTACAAAATCAAAAGTTAGTTATACAAGCCTGCAGTAACCACTTGAATTTTATTAAATGTTTTTCCTTGAATAACCAACAAAGAACATAATATCTGGGACACTATATACACAGTCAGGTTTTTTTTTCTGATCTTCATTTGTGCATAATCTCTTTACTATGGAGCTCTGTGGAAAATGATTTGGAAGATGTCATTTCAATCTAATTTTGGATTATTAATGCAAGTCGAGTTCAATCATGTAAAGAACATTTTATTCTTGATAATTTCAAGTAACAGAGTTTGTGTTTAATTCAGAGTGGAATCATAAATGTACTAATATAAAATATCCATAACCAAATTCTTGCCTATATTCTTGTTAAGTTAACACACTGGGCTTTTATGGCCTCTGAAGTTTGATTGGATGACAATGATTACCTTGAATATATTGGTGATGGGCATAGTTGCATGAGAGAAGCGATGAATGAATAGCGTCTCTAACAGTCTCTTTGCATAGTGAAGGCTCCAACATCCCATAGCAACACTAGTAGTGGCAAAAACACAACTTAGCGTTAAGCTCATTTAAAACAATTTGGAATATCAACAAAAAGTTAATTATCATGTCGTGTACATGAAAAGTATCTCCAAATACTTTGGCATAATAATGTTCTTTTCTACCAGCATTTCAAAACACACATAAAATGGTTCCCCCTAATGGAGAGTCCCATTTTTTAAACAAGAAATTAAAAAAACAAGTGAAACGCCGCCTGGCAGTCTCGCCTGCATTGCGCGATTTGTAAATTATAGCAATATGCTTTTGACATATTTCTACAGAGATCGTTCAAGTTTGATGAATATTGGACAAGGAATTTTGAAATAAGAGCCAAGGTTAAGTTTTCAGAGTAAGATTTCGGAAATTTGACCTCAGATGACATTTGGCCTCAACGATGCCCCGAGAATTGCTCTACATTATTAGGGCTACCCAATGGACCCATTGTGCAAGTTTGATGAAAATCAGGCAAGGGATTTTGAAATGAGAGCCAAGGTTAAGTTTTCAGGTTGAGATTTTGGAAATTTGACCTCAGATGACCTTTGACCTAGATAATGATCTGAAAATTGCTCTGTACTATTTAGGCCGCCCAATGGACCTATTGTGCAAGTTTGATAAAAATCGGGCAAGGGGTTTTGAAATGAGAGCTAAGGTTAAGTTTTCAGGTTAAGATTTTGGAAATTTGACCTCCGATAACCTTCGACCTCGATAATGACCTGAAAATTGCTCCACACTATTTGGTCTACCCAATGGACCTATTGTGCAAGTTTTATGAAAATCGGGCAAGGGGTTTTTGATTTAGAGCAATTCTAAATTGTTGACGCCATCGCCGTCGGAAAAAGCGGCGCCTGTGTCTTGATTCTGCTACGCAGGCGAGACAAAAATTATAGGTACTCTTTATCTATAATATGGCTAGCTTGTATGTAAAAATCAACATGATATCATCTAATATATTATGCAACATGAGTGAACACACATCTGAGAAAAAAAATGAACTTTAAAACATCACAAGCTTTATTTTCCATCATCACATGTGGAGTTTTCAATGCACTTTGCATTATTATCCTCATGGCTTGAGCCACCAGTCCTCATGTACACAAGTATACTTGTAATGGATACTGTCAATTTACAATTATGGTGCGGCAACCAATCATTTGAGTCAATTGTGTTCATAGAACTTAAGTATTGACTCCAAATATTGCTGGCAATCTGTGACGTATAAAGTGAATGGGGAAATTTGCATAAATTTGATGTCTTCAAAAGATATGCAGTTTTTTATATGAATAAATACAGATTGAATGATCAATCTTTTTATATGAAATTGAAATATGTCATCTGATATAAGTGTTTCCATTATCACATAAAGGACCAAAATATCAAATTGTTCATCTGGTCACACATGAATGATTTTGATCTTTAATGTTTATAAAATCATAGGCTTAACATATATAGACAGCCTATGCTCATCCATGCAGGAAAATTGTCTGGACTAGGTAAGTAGGAGTCTGAAAATAGGCATGAAAGCAAAATTGCCATTTCATTATTAGAAGCATAATTTAGATAATCAAGACCGGGAAATAATGAAGTAAGAGAGAGAGAGAGAGAGAGAGAGCCAGCCGGGGGTCGAACGAATCTTCTTCAGAATCACATATTTTCCTCGCGTCCCTATTCTGTAATTTATAACTGTTTAAAAACTTTAAAATTTGTGCAAAAAATATTCAAATATTGAACGCTCATTAAAGACATATTTAAAACCAATAACGGTTTCAAATAAAAAAAAAATAAAAGCTCCTCCTTGCATATTTTCTTTCATTAATCAGAATTTCCTCTCAGGGTATTCCCCGTATCTAAACTCGTAGTTATCATATCACCATCATGTAAAGAATATAATGTTCAGTTACAAAAAAAAATGTTTACATTGTCACCGATTTACTCACTATCATCAAAATATTTCCCATATCTCTTGTGACATCGTTTTCCCAAATATGCATTGAAAATCATTACACATTTTTAGTTAATTTGCAGCGAACTTTGATCAACATCATTTTCCCAGTTCGATGAATATAAAACTGTTTATCAAAATAAAAAAAAAAGATTTGTAAAGATTTGAAAGATGAGTTCATTAATCAACAAACAAATATGCTGCACATACCACTATCGTAATAAAAGAAGAGTCTACTGAATAAATTCTTTATGAGGAGTTCTCATTAGCTGTCCGATTTTTCTCAAACCTTTTTTTGTTCTATTCACTTGATTTTCTGCTCTTGTTGAAGACATAATATTTTGAGGTAGACTCTTCTATTGACAATGCAAAAATCAACTAATTTGTGCAATTTGTTTCAAAGTTACGAGAAAAAAAATGGGCAAGAACATTATTTTTTACGTATTTTGTTTGGTATTGCTTTATTTGCAAGGAAGATTTAATTATTCATTTGTCTAGTATTTTCTTTGGTTTAATTGTGGAAACCTCAAATCACTCCTGACATCACCCCACTTTTTTTGGTCTTAATTTCGGACTATAGGAAAGTATCTAATCCTCTGCATCCCATTCTCTCTCACTCTCCCCC
>BQKZ01003851.1:0-10133 GCA_036244855.1 Temnopleurus reevesii
TTAGGCTTCCAAATAGTTCAAAACTTATTTCTAATTTTACATTTCTGTTGCAGTGGCCTTGGTTATATATCTGGCAAAGTTGTGGCCGAGTTGGCACATGATTGGAGATGGGCGCTGAGGGTAAGTGCACCTTTTAGGAAATTCTTATAGATCTTTATAATTCTTAAAGTGGAGTGCACAATATCTTGACAGCAGAAAGTATATGTTTATAGATCTAAAAATCCAATTGCCCTTATTCCGATAGCAAGGTTTGATTTAAACCCTGACTAACGTATTTTCATGTAGCCCGGGTTTATTGAGAAGTTAAACCCAGGATTTGAATGACAATGACGTGGACCTTGGTTAAAGTAAACCTCAGTATGGTGATATGGGCCAAGGAGTTTTATAGAATGGCTGTCAAGGTAATGGATACGTGTATATTTCAATTCATACAATTATCTAAAAATGACTTAATCCGACATGATACATGTACAGATTCAAATTTGAAGAGTTATAAGCAAATTCATAATTGACAAATGGAACGTAAAACCAAGTTAGGCTCTGCGTGTGCATGTTCTTTGTGTGCATGTCCCCATTTGCTTATACATGTACGTGTCGGCTAGTCTTCGTTCAAGTCGTCTTTTGATTCATCATGAGAAAACACTCAATTCCTAAAATTCAATATTTCTAAAACCGAACACATTTTCATTTTCATGCGATATTTAGTGTAATTGTTTGTGTGTCTACAACCAACTATCAAATTATTAATTTTGCCCTTAGATACACTTATAACCTCTTGCAAATAAATGTAACATGTACATATGACGTAATATATTTGTAGATGCCTTTTGCTTCCACTTAATGCAATTTTCTTTTGCTTTACATTTCCTGATTATAATACTACCACATTTTGACATTGCCATTTAAATTCATGAAAACGAGAGTAATGTTTCAAGTGACTTACACTTCACAAGGCACAAGTCTTTATCCTTTGAAAGTGAAAGCTGAATAGGAGAGAGGAGAATTTACATTTCCGTCATTTGTCTTATCGCGCAATTAAATTTGATTGTGCTTGTTACTAATGATAGACATGTGAGACTACATCTTTCGATGGTTGATGTATTACATTTAACCCTATCCTAACTCGGGGGGGGGGGGGGGGGGGAGTCAATTTGATCCCTTTGTGAATTTCTTGATCAATCTCCCTCCACAAATTTCTAATCGATCCATCATCCAAATTTTGTTCACTGCCACTGTCACAGACTTTTTACTTTCAGGTCTTGCGCAACCTTTAAATCTTGCAACTACTTTTGCAAAAATTAGGTGTATTGTTATATGGCCATCTCACTTTTTGTACAGTATGCATCGCGACCAGAAGTGTCTTAAAATTTGATCATAATTATGTGTTAAACATGTACACTGTATGTATATTGTGATTTTAGTCAGAATTAACAAAGACGTAAATAATTTTTGCTGTTACAGGCTGAAATTGATTAATTTTCAGCATGAATCTGCTTTAAAAAATATAGATTCTAATACCACATACATGTATCAACCATAAAAGGACATAGAAAGTAATTATTACGATTTAAGATTGGTAGATGAATGATACAGTACATACATCTACCTCTTCACTACTCAAAGAAAGTTAGCGATCACTTTGTAATTGGGCTCATTTTTCTGGATATATAGTGGAGTGAGAGATATGCATCATACAAAAAGTTAAATCCCTCATATGTGAAAATAAGATAAAGATGCATTTCATTTTAAACATGCAAGACTGTTCCATCTGGGATATATATAAAATTTGAATGTAAAACATTTATGTACACATACTAGTGATCCCTATTTTTGTTTATTATAGGTTGGCAGATTTACCTCCAGTTTAAGATTAAGTGCATATACTCGAAAGTTTCATCCCTGTTTGAGCTCACTCTACAGGATGTTTAATGAACCGAAAAACACAACTGAAATCGCCCATGTGTGATAATGACTACATTAGGCTTGTATACATATATATGCAAACAAATTTCATGTCTGGGTTTTCCAAAAATATAAAAGCTTGTGTAAAATGTTAAAATCTTTTTAACAGTGATCCCTAACTTTTTTTTAGTCTTGTATTGAAAATCAATTTGAATCTTGCGTTTAGATTTTTATTTGCTATAATGGAGCTCATCTGTAATGCTGTTTTTATTTCCTATTTTACAGTTCACCCCTCCACTTGGAATTGTGTGTGTCATCCTCATTCTCTTCTTGGTAAAGGAACCTAAAAGAGGCCAGGCAGAGACTGGTGAACATTCCATGGCCAACACCAGTTATACCACAGACATTATGGCTCTGGTCAGAAAGTAAGTACACACTTGCCTATAAAAGTATGATTTTTTAAGTCGAGGCGCCGTGGTGTAGTGGTTCCGACTCTTGCATTTCAACCAGGGGGTCGTAGGTTCGAATCTCACCCATGGCGTTAATTTCCTTCAGCGTGAAATTCATCCACATCGTACTGCACTCGACCCAGGTGAGGTAAATGGGTACCTGGTAGGAATATTTATTCCTTGAAATGCCGAGTGCACTTTTGTATCCCAGGCTAAAGCTCGGGTAATGATAATGCAAAGCGCCTTGAGCACTCAGCAGAGCGGATATGTGTGCTATATAAATTGCATCTATTATCATTATTGTAATAATGATGGCTATTTATATATTGCACAGGTCCAGCTTATGGTGCTCATTGCACTTTAGAAATGAAGGAACAAAGGCACACAAAGAAACAAGGAGATAGAAAGTAGGAAAATGTTATAAAATAAGAGCACAGAATAGAGGCAACCATGCAAGATGCTCTCTCATAAAAAAGAGAAGAAATTCTATAATGAACAATGAAAAAGTGACGTCCTAAACTATACTTCCATATTGCTGCTCTTTTTCAAAATCATGCTGTTTTGTTCAGTTGTTTTTATTACCAATTTGTTCATTTGTTTGTTTTTAATCATGAGCTTTTTATCATAAAATCTATGATTTATCCTATGATTTATCCTATTGAAAAACATGTGGGGGTGAGAAAGTAAGTGAATTTATTGTATTCAGAGCTTGAGAATATGAGCACCTGGCTCGTATTCTAGATTATTTCCAGGAACATCATTTCTGTGCCATGTTGAAAAACAAATGGCCCATTCCCATCACCTTGTGACTATCCATTGTGTCTTTGTCTGATGTAGGGATCTCTGTTTTCCGAAGAAAAAAAAAATGATTAGATGCCATCAAATGCTGATTTTTTTTTTTAATGCGCCTGTTGTCGGAAAAGTTCTTTTTTAATTTTCTTGTAATTTTTCAAACACAATTTACACAATTCATGAAAAAAGTAAGAATTAAAAGAGGATGAAGAGCCAAAGAGCATAATGATTTTTTAAAGGTCATCTGTTTGTGTACATATCTTTTCTCTTAAAAACTTCTTTGTACAATTAGGCATTAAGACATAATTAGCGCAGCTGAATATACATGTATTTAGTATAGTAATTGCGCTATATATATCCATGTATATATGTATAACTTTACTGTGATTTTAGTGAAAAGCAAAGAGGAAAAAAAGTTCAGGTCGGGCCACTTTTAGAGACTTTGTCAGTGGAGGTCATCCAAACAATTATTAGGGGGGCTTGCTATTTCCATTACTCTAATGCATGATTACATGCTTGTATCGTATCTGACACACTACCAAATTGAGGTTTAAATTTATAGAGATAAGTATAACTTTCACAGTTGAAAGGGTGATGCAAGAAAATTGCTAACAAAATAAGATACATCACAGTCATTAGTGAATAACAAAGTATGAGAAGACAAAATGAATACAAATTTTAGCAGTTATCGTCTCAAAAGAATCGTGAATCCCCTGGTTACTTTATCACCAATCAGGAAATATTGATGTCAGTTTTTTATATTCCATACATGAAGAAAAAAGAAGAAAATGGGAGTTTCCATATATTGCAGATGCTGACAAAGTTGTCAACTTACAGCTACCATTAATCTTAAGATAGAATGACTATTTTGCTTTTGATGGGCTAGAACTAATTCTTTGTTTTCATTCTCCTGCAGTAAAAGCTACATTTCTTCTACATTTGGACTAACTGCCGTTTGCTGGGTGACAGGAGCGCTAGCACTGTGGGCTGTGACAGCTGTTACCGATGCATACAAAATTCAAGGTGTGGATCCAGACAGGTATGTGAAGAAGTATTGAATTCTTTACTGCTAATATACTCTATTGTACAAGGACAAGCCTGACTATACTTAAGCTAGTGAGGCGGATGTATGCCACATTTGTAGTTCTGTGTAGTCTAAGCGTGTTCAAATGATGTTATGCTGCAGAGATGCTTCTTAGCACCCGTTTTATTGTATTTGACAATATTTTTTTTTTTTTGTCAGTGTGAGCATCTTATTTGGTGTGGTGACGGTAGTAGCTGGTTTCCTGGGCATTAGCATCGGGACCACAATCGCTCAACTAATGAGGCGGAATCCACACATACCAACCTACACGAACTTTAAGATCATCCTCTAGTAACCTGTTACAGGTTCCGGCTTCCAGAAGATCGTGGGGGGAACGAGCATTTGCTTACTCAGGCCCTACTCTGTGGAATGCCCTTCCACAGAGTCTGAAAGCCTTAACATCATTATCTTCCTTCAAGGGCAACATTAAGACTTATTTATTTAAGAGTGCCTTTTGACTTTCCTTGTTATTTCTTTTCTGTAATGAATTTGCTCTGAGCGCCTTGAGCACCTAATCAGGGTGGAAAGTGCGCTATATAAGACACATGTAAGACGAAGTAGACCCAATGGTGTAGATGCTGGTTAGGACCACTTTTCTTTTTAATAATGATCACCTTATCCTTTTCTCTCTTGCAGTGTGAGCATCTTATTTGGCGTGGTGACGGTAGTAGCTGGTTTCGTTGGGGTTGGCATCGGGACCACAATCGCTCAACTAATGAGGAGGACAGACAAAGCAGACCCATTGGTGTGTGCCGCAGGGATGCTGCTTAAGACCTCTTTTCTTTTCATTTATAATAATAGAATTTTAATGTTTTTTCAGTGTGAGCATCTTATTTGGTGTGGTGACGGTAGTAACTGGTTTCCTTGGGGTCGGCATAGGAACCACAATCGCCCAACTAATGAGGAGGAAGACGGACAAATGAGACCCATTGGTGTGTGCCTCAGGGTTGCTGCTTCATACCTCTTTTCTTTTTAATAATGATCCAAGTTATTCTTTTCTCTCTTGCAGTGTAAGCATCTTATTCGGCGTGGTGACGGTAGTAGCTGGTTTCCTTGGGGTTGGCATCGGGACCACAATCGCTCAGCTAATGAGGAGAAAGACAGACAAAGCAGACCCATTGGTGTGTGCCGCAGGGATGTTGCTTAGGACTTCTTTTCTTTTCATCAGTAATGATATTAAATTATTTCTTTTGGCAGTGTGAGCATCTTATTTGGTGTGGTGACGGTAGTAGCTGGTTTCCTCGGGGTCGGCATAGGAACCACAATCGCCCAACTAATGAGGAGAAAGACAGATAAAGCAGACCCACTGGTGTGTGCAGCAGGGATGTTGCTGAGTGCCCCTTTTCTTTTCATTGCCCTAGAGGTATCAGACCAGCAAGTCGGCATTACATGGGTAAGGGATTCCACTTGATTTGATTTATTTTTATTCATTACCATAGCAAATTTTTTAAGTCAAAATTTGCATAATGGTTACCCCACAATGATGTCAGGAAACTCTAGGAAGTAACAATCACTTTAGCGGACAAAGTAAATGTAAGGAAATCATTTTTCCTCATATGATTTATTACAATTAATTATCGCACTTTCAGTCCTGAGAAATGTCCTTCCCTGCTAATTTGCAGTAAGATAAATATGTATTGGACACCTTTTCTACACTTCTAGTGAGACTTAAAGGGAAGGAAATGTTTTGTCCACAAAAGCCATTATGAAGAATATAAGATTACTTTTATGTCCAATTTCTTCGTCAGTCATGTTCTTAGTGATAAGTTATGTAGTAAACTGCGAGCAAAGAACAATGGATGCCTCAAGTATTTACTGTGAGCAGAAGGGACAATGGCCTTGGACAAAGTAAACAAGTTACAGCCAAGTGTTAACAACAGTTAAACATTTCCTTCTTTCATGCTATCCTCCCCTTTTATTCATCAGAAAAATGTAGAACAGGAGTTGCACATGTAAGGTGATTGAAAAAGGAAAATACTTCAAAATACTTCCTTTTATGTACATGAAGTTATGGTGAAGGCTGAAATGAAATGTTTTACTTTGTCCCTTCTGCTCACAGCGATTAGTACTGGAATTTCAGTTTGTTTTCCATGTTAGTTTTGTTGAAAGGTAAAAGATGATATCTTATTGATGTGAATAAATGCATTTCTTTTTTCAGACTTTTGTATTCATTGCTGAAACGTTGATATGTTTGAACTGGGCTCTGGTGCCAGATATTCTTTTGGTAAGTATTACTTCCTCCCATTCTTCAATCCAACTACATGCTCCCAATTATCACCCCCAAGAAAAATAATAATTATTTGTCATGATTCCTATTCTTTAAAAGATTTGTCTGGTGGTTGAAATTACACAGTCTTTGAAACATATTTCATGTGGGTAATCAACCTTCGATGGCAAATAAAAGACAAAAAGCCTTTCAGAATGACTTTTCAGGTTCTACGGTCAAACGTGTTTATAAAGACCACCCAAGGGAGACAGAAAATGAGATCTTTAATTGCAGGTGATCTCTATTGAGAGGTTCATTTTTATGTAAAGTGCTTTCTAGGGAGTCAAGAAAAGTGGTCTTTATATATACAGGTTGTTGTAAGGGCAGGTTTGACTGTATTTTACATACTTGTCGGTGAAGTAACAACGATTTGTGAATGAAAATTAGGTGATTGTTTGATATTGAGCTGTGGGAAGTTTACTTGATTTCTTGTATACAGAATTGGGGCCATTGCATCACTTCTTATATTTGTATAAACCGATAGATCAGTTTTGGGAGGATGGTGCTTCAGATATTTAATTAGTTTACGAGCTGCAGTAAAATTATTACCGTAATACAGTTTTTCAATAGTAAATTAAAGCATGTTCATAGTTTGTTTGAATGAAATAGACCTAGAAACAGCTTAATTATCACAAAATGAAAAATCACTCTACCAACACGACATGCTCCACGTACAAAAGGAATGCAAACTTACACACCGCAGACATTGCCACCGATCACTTAGCCCATTCTGCACCGGTGGCCCCCCTTACGAATAATTGAGCGAACTCTATAGCAATCACGGATGATTGGCATGTTCGAAGTAAAATACGCCAAAACGTTTGAATTTCTTCTCCTAATTTCGTACACAGTCATATTTAGGCATGTAAAGCACTTTGGGAATACATCAGCTCGTTTCGCATTACTTTCTGCATCCCGACCGTTACGAATCTATACCTTTAAAGCCCAAGTACATTTTGGTAAAAGCCAATATTTTTATCGCCAAATTTTGTCTTCAAATCTACTTAAAAAGAAACATGATATCATGAACATGTTGTACAAAAGATTGTACGAAAAANAATTATTACCGTAATACAGTTTTTCAATAGTAAATTAGAGCATGTTCATAGTTTGTTTGAATGAAATTGACCTAGAAACAGCTTAATTATCACAAAATGAAAAATCACTCTACCAACACGACATGCTCCACGTACAAAAGGAATGCAAACTTACACACCGCAGACATTGCCACCGATCACTTCGCCCATTCTGCACCGGTGGCCCCCCTTACGAATAATTGAGCGAACTCTATAGCAATCACGGATGATTGGCATGTTCGAAGTAAAATATGCCAAAACGTTTGAATTTCTTCTCCTAATTTCGTACACAGTCATATTTAGGCATGTAAAGCAATTTGGGAATACATCAGCTCGTTTCGCATTCCTTTCTGCATACCGACCGTTACGAATCTATACCTTTAAATTTGAATTTCAGGCGGTGTTAATACCCACCAGGAGGTCAACAGGCAATGCCATTCAGATGCTCATATCACATTTATTAGGAGATGCTCTCAGTCCGTGGCTGGTAGGAGCGGTAAGTTGGCAATCTTTCCATGATTGGTTAAATTAAATCTGGGTTTTTCCACAAGTTTAGAAAAGTTGGTATGATCTAATACTGTATAAGCCAAAAAATGTTGAGAATTACACGACCATGAATTCGCCAAAATTATCACTCATTAGAATGCCCATATACTTTTGCATAATAATTTTTCAAAAACGTGAAAATAACAATTCATTAGTTTGTAAAAATGTCTGTTATTCAATGAATATTAAAAAAATATGTTCCCTAAAATATTAGCTTTTACAGTATGTCATGTGTATACACAATGTGAAAATGTACACTGAAAAGCTGTTGAAAACGCTTAAAGCCCATGTCACGTGGAAGCCCTGATGCAAAATAATTCTTGGTTCAGTTGAGTCCTCTATTATCTGAATTAGGTGTCTCTCTTTGGTCAGGGACAGTCCGTCATGTTAATCTGGACTCATCTGGACGAAAATTTATTTTGAATAGTGTTAATGCAGGCTTCTATGTGACTAGGGCTTTATGATGAAGGAGTCATGACGATACCGTAAGCATGAGTTTTAGAGAATTCGCTCAATTTCAAAGCTTTTTCCACAGAACTTTATGAGTTGTTGTTTTCACATTTTAAAAGGTTATTGCATATGTTTTTGGCATTTTTGATAAATAGAAATTTTTGCGAATTCATGAAAATAAAACCGCCACAAAAATTTCAGCTTTTACAATACTACTGTACTTTGCAGAAATGGAGTAAAACAAGTCTTCTCATTACCCTTAACATCACATGCTATGTGAAAGTCATTCCTTTTATAATCAGCTGTCAAATGCAGTAAGTAATTAACATGAAAATGCTTACAGTACAGAAGATTTCTGTGATATTAATTCATTGTTGGTTTTTATCTTAATTCTTTCATATCCAGGTCTTAGATTCTATAAGAAGTATGCATAAAGATAGTTATAGTACAGAAGGCTTGTTTATGCCCTCAACGAGAAGTTCTATGTGATATTTATTCCCTCTTATTTTTTACTTTTAATTCCTCCATAATCAGGTCTCAGATTCTATTAGAAAAAGGCATGAAGTTGGCCATAGGTCAGAAATCTTGTTTATGCCCCCAACGAGAAGTTCTCTTTGATTCATTTTTCGCTTTTTTCTTATAATTCAGTCATATTCTGGTCTGAGATTGTATGAGAAATAGTCATGAAGCCACATTTCAAAAGTCTTGTTTATATCCTCTACAAGAACCTCTCTTTGATATTTATTCACTGTTATTTCTTACTCTTATTTCCTTCATATTCAGGTCTCAGATTCTATTAGAAAAAGGCATGAAGTTGGCCATAGGTCAGAAATCTTGTTTATGCCCCCAACGAGAAGTTCTCTTTGATTCATTTTTCATTTTTTTTCTTATAATTCAGTCATATTCTGGTCTGAGATTGTATGAGAAATAGTCATGAAGCCACATTTCAAAAGTCTTGTTTATATCCTCTACAAGAACCTCTCTTTGATATTTATTCACTGTTATTTCTTACTCTTATTTCCTTCATATTCAGGTCTCAGATTCTATTAGAAATAGTCATGAAGATAGTCACAGTACCGAAGCACAGTACACAAGCCTTGTTTATGCCCTCTACATGACGTGCTAAGTGACGGTACTAGGGGGCGGGGCCTTCCTCTGGTGTGCCATTTACTTTCCAGCAGACAAAAAGAGAGTCGAGACCATAGTTAAAAGTAAGTACCATGTAGTATAGGAAAAACACATGGGGAGAACGGCCGGGTTAGCCCTCATGACAGCTGCAATTGCCCCTAAAATTTACTGTTTTTGTTGAGCGCCACGAGCATCAGAGCCTGGTGGATACCTGCGCTTATATAAGTTTTAATATTATTATTATTATCGTTATTAAAAATTCTCAAGAATTTTTTGTTCAGAATCCCACCAAAAAATTCTTTCAAAAGTGGCTACAATAATGTTCTCGAAGGCCTTTTGAGATGGCCTTTCTTGCTTGAACCGGTCTTACGCAAACTAGATTCACAACTAAACAAATTTACAATGCGATGTGGCTTGCAAAATATACAAGCAGTCTTTTA
>BQKZ01003851.1:25309-35650 GCA_036244855.1 Temnopleurus reevesii
AATTATAGACATTAAAAAGATCAATAAAAACGTGACAGACGGGACGAAAATTGATTTGAACTTTGACCTCAAATAGAACTTTATGGGATTGATTATTTTGAAAACTGTGCATACGTATATTACTATCAACTTAAATGTTTCTTTTTACGAACTCTTTTTTCATTATTAATAGAAGTTGTCTATTGAATAATAGAGTTTGAAAATTACCAAATTTACCCATGATTATGCAATATTCAAGTATATGGGTTTAAAAATGGTGATTTTGGGCAAAAATTTGAAAAATTGGTAGAAACAAGATTGATTTCATAAAATACAAATGTCGCAGTTTCTGGTCATATGGTTGGTAAATAGTCTTTATAAACTTTTAATTTTGGCCCTTGGTTGACATTTTGATGGAATTGCCCTTTTAATACTTTCCTAGCCAAGGGAGTTGTACAAGCTAATTTTGAGGTCATCTCAGGTCCCGAGCCACGTAATAGGTCAGTCCAGGTTAATGGTTGTTCCGAGAATAAATCTTAGTTAACTCGTAGATGCGAAGAGATTTTCGCTAGTCTCGATTCGCAGTCTAGAATACACAATCTTTCACCAGGGTTTCCCCCTTAACCCTTTAAGTGACAAGAGCCGATTTCATCGGCCCTCACACCGCGGCCAGATTGCCAGAGCCGAAATAATCGGCTCTTTAAAAATGACGTCATATTAAAAGATAGGCTGGTTGTCTGGCGATATGAAAAGTTCTCTGATTGGTCAACTATTTTTTCGTTCGATAAAAGAAAAAATACCGATGAAAAAAATAAAATCCAATGAGAAATCTTCTTTCAAAAAGAGCATTTTTTGTCTTTTGTTCGCGGTTGTTGATGCATGCGAGTGTGTGCGATGTACGAAAAGTTGTTTTTCGTGCAGCGAGTGGTGTACTTTGACCGCTATATCTGCTACTAGTTTTTTGAGATTCATGATGTCTTTTCGTGAGAATTTTGACCCGAATCGACCCTCAACTTCGAAAGGAAGACCTGGATTATTTGACAAGTTCAATCAAACTATGGACAGTGATGATGGGAGCGATTTTGACATCGAAATGGAAAGCGATGACGGAAGCGACCAGGATCACAGCGATTTCGGGAATGGTTCAGCAGCTGGTGACCGTGAATCGAACGATGATGACGCCGCTAGTGCCGGGGGTGGTGATGCCAGCGGTCCGTGGAGAAAGGTTCAGCCGCCGGAAACCCGAGACCTGCACTTACCAAATTTTCGAGTGAGAAATCCAGGACCCCAAAACCCGCCCCCGCAGAATTCTGACCCCATCACCTACTTCATGCTGTATTTTGATGATGACATGTGGGTTCATCTTGTCAGAGAGACGAATCGTTATGCAAGGTAAGAGACTTAAAGTTACCTATTTTATTTTCTCTCTAGTCTAGCCAGACTCTATCATTCAAGAATGAAAACAATTGAAATAATTCTTGAAAATTGAAAACTGAAAACTGAAAACTGAAAACTGAAAAAACTGAAAACTGAAAATTGAAAACAATTGAAAACAATTGAAATAATCCCAACATGAATAAACACTGATAGACATTGCTTTCCCGAAAAAAAAACCAAGCCATTGGGTCTCGGTGGTCGAGTGGTAAGACACCTGTCTAAGAAAACCAGGAGATCGTGGGTTCGATTCCCACCCGAGACATGCCTGTGTCCTGTGAATTTTTTCACAGCATTTCAGGAAAGCACTGTCAGTCAGTGTTTATTTATGTTGGGATAAGGTAAGCAGGCTCTATTGACTATTGTCCTTTTGTCTGAGCTAGGTTTGTAAATGTTTTTTTTTAATAATTTTTGGGCCAGCGGTGGAATCTGGAGTGGGAATGATCCTGCAGCCACTCCATTATTGGCTTGCTTTGTTCACAAGAAACCACCTACCAATAAAAATAAAAGGGAAAAATCTATAAAAAATTAATGATAATCTTTTTATTTTTATTGGTAGGTGGTTTCTTGCAAACGAAGCAATAGTGGAGTGGCTGCAGGATCATCCCCACTCCAGATTCCACCGCTGGCCAAAGGATGGTATCACGGTTATCACCTTGAAGAAATACCTGGGATTATGCATCAATATGGGGCTAATAAGGAAGAAGAAGACTGCAGACTACTGGACCACCAAATCATCACAGCTGACGCCATATTTCGGGCAAGTGATGGGACACTGGTTGTTTGTGTTGATCAGTAGAATGTTCCATGTAAATGATAACAGGACCGAAAAGGAGAGAGGGCAAGATGGTTACGACCCATGGCATAAAGTGAGGCCAGTACTCGATGCCCTGAATTCAGCCTTCAAACGAAACTATCTTGCATCTCAACATGTCTCTATTGACGAGAGCATGATAGGAATGAAAAATAGAGTAGTTTACATCCAATACATGCCTAATAAGAGGCACGCAAGATTCGGGATCAAAAAATTCCAGCTCTGTGACAGTAACGGGTATGTCATTCATGTACAGATGTATGCCGGGAAGGCGTTAGATGTAGAGCGCAGCGAAGGCCTTGCGCATGGTGTTGTGATGAAACTAATGAGGGAGAGTGGACTTCTCGGCAAGGGGTATGTGTTGTACACAGACAATTTCTACACAAAACCTGCCCTTGCCGAGGAGTTGTTGCGTCACAACACCATGCTAGTAGGAACGGTGCGCTCCAATTCCAAGGGGATAAGTAAGGAAATTGCAACAGCCAAGCTCCAAGTAGGAGAGACCCTCTATGAGAGGAAAGATAGAGCCTTGGCCGTTGCATTTCGTGACAAGAAATCGCAAAAGAAACCAGTCATTCTTCTCTCTACTCGTCACAGAGCAGAAGATGTTGAAGTTGGAAGCGGGGAGAGAAGAAAAAAAAGCCACAGGTTGTACTTGACTACAATAAGTACATGGGAGGGGTAGATGTGAGTGATAAGAAAATCTGTCATGTGGCCGCAGAACGTGCCACCCACCGCTACTGGGTAAAAATCTTCCGGAATTTGCTGGACATAGCTATAATGAACAGCTATGAGCTGTATGCTGTAAACACAGACAAAGAGCATAAACTCTCAAAACACGACTTCATTGTGGCTATTGTGGAGAGTCTCTGCAGTGCTGGAGTGGTTCCAATGGAAATGGAACCAGACCAACCAAATGTTCCCCTTCATCGTCTCCAACTCTTGCCAGGCAAAAAGGAGCGTGTATGTGCTGTTTGCAGCACTGGCAAAGGAAAGGACCGCCATAGGTCGCGTCACTGGTGTCCTGGCTGTAATGTTGGATGCCACGAGAAATGTGAAAAAGACCTACAGCACTTTCTGAGGAAAAGGGGCCAAAAAAGGAAACATGATGATGACTAAATTCTCTCAAAATGAGCATTGCATCTCATGTGCTAGATGATTTATTATTGCTAATAAACAATTTGTAAACAGTCACAGGTATTTGATTCACTTTTTACATTCTCCAAACCTATATGCCAATGAAAATTATTTTCAAAATTTTCACATTTCTCGTCCGGCAGATTGTCTCCACGAAGCCACAATTTGAGAGCATATGTTTGTGGTCAAACGATGAAGTTCATTTTGGCCAAACATTCAGCAATTGTATGCTTGAATAATCAACAAAGAATGATGTTCCTTTTCTTGTTTTTAATTCTAGAACATCTTTTATCATTATTTTTTTTTTATAAATCTAACTTGAATGTAGATCTCATGTTTATATTCTAATGATTAGTGATGTGATGTCATACCATGTGGACAAAAAGATTTGGGGCACAGACTTTTTTGAGAATTTCATTATTTGTCCCCAATATTTTGTTCACTGATTATGATTTTATGCCACTGCTACAGTAATGCAATTGTCTAATAAAAAGCAGTAAATGACACTTATGTTTTCAAGGAGGATAAGACATTTTATTTTCACTGATAATCAGGAATAAATAAATCGAGTACAAAAATATAACACAAAAACACAAAATTAGTGAAAATTTTGTATAGTAAAAATTAATAACTAATTAGTAAACTATTAGTTAATAATTACAATTATATTTTTGTTCATTACATGCTATTGCATTTATGGTGATTTATAACTTTATCTCAATAAAACAAATGTAAAACAAATGTAAAACTAAGTAAAACAACTCGGAATTGCATCATTGAGGAGGTAATACATGTTTTCAATGCAAATCTGATTTTGACATGACTTCGCTATTTTCGCTGTAAAATAATTATTTCTTGGCTAATTGCACAAATGATTTTATATTCTGGAAGCTGAATAAATTTCCTTCAATATGATATGAGTCTTTCCATGTTTTCTTTCTTCCAAATGTGAAATATGCTGGTGGTAAGGTGAAAAATTGCAATATTTTGATGCTTGACCTTGGCGGCAATGTGCCTGTGACCTTGAGAGAGGGCGCTGTTGATGAAAAAATGACGGAGAAAAAATCAGTATGATATAATTATAATAATGACATATTATTTCATTGGCATTGTTAGATATTGAAGTCTTGAAATACAGACCTTTTTAATGCATGTCTTTTACCTCACTTTCACTTGCCATTCCCTAATGTACTATACTGTCATTTATAGGGTTAAAGGGGCGAGATTTGTTTTGGATGAGGAAGTGATTGGAGCGTACAGATGTCTAGAGGTTGAGCAAGTCANTCCATCTCCCCTCTAGAACCTCCTGGAATTCATCCCCCTAGTTCCTCTTTCCTCTCTTTACCCTCGCCTGTATAAAGCCCAAGGACTGGTTTACTATTCAATTTTAGGAAAAAGTGAATCGCATCTCTAAGAAATTTTCAATCATAGAAAGTCTTTGAATGAGTTTCTGGATTCTCAGAGTAATTATAAAATCGAGAAAATAACATAATACATGTACAGCCTGCTTTAGCAACCACCTGTAGAGAAAGACCATACTCCGTAATTCCCTAGATCGTATTTTACATGTAAATGAACCTGTCTTTAGAGACCATCTGCTCATAAAGACCACATTTTCTGTCTCCCTTGGATGGTATTTATAGACAGGTTTAACTGTGCAAGCTTTCTTTTCGAAAGCAACACCAAATCAGCTCTGAGTCATAAGAAAGTTGGATAAATCGGAGCAGCCGCAATGTTGTCTATGATTTTAAACTGAGTTTCCTGTCATACCTGGTATAAAGCTGATTGATGCATTGATATCATATAACTCATTTATCAAAATCCCCATATTGAATGCTTGGATGATTTTATTTCAAATTGGGTCGTAAGCCCGTCTTGACGTGCTTAACTCTCCTCCCTTTCCTTCTCCTCATCTGGTCATCTCCATAGCTGCCAACCAGTACGGATTCCTTTCCACATTTCAACTCTATTACACATAGCAAGGGAGTGTTGAATTGAATAGATATTCAAGATCAGTTTACAGGCGAAGAAGATTATAAACCAACACACCTGTTTCTCCCATAAAAATGCTTTTTCATCCACCGAATGAATGTTTTGCTGCTATACAAAATGGCATACCTCTCGATCTTATAAATAGCTTCCAGATGCTTTCCAGCTGATGCCATTGATTCAAGGAGACAAAAAGGTGGTATTGTGGACATAACAATGTCTTACTTATATTACTGATTGCAAAATAATAATGTACTCCAAAAGCAAGTAAAATAGGAGAAAAATACGGATTTCGGTTGGCAGCTCTGCATCTCCCTCTTTATTATATCTCCTCTCTTCCACTCCCATTGTCCTTTCTTCTTTCACCCCTCTCCCTTCATTTTTGTCTCGCCTGCGTAGCAGAATCGAGACATAGGCGGCGCTTTTTCCGACGGCAACGTCAACAATTTAGAATTGTTCTAAATCAAACACCCCTTGCACGATTTTCATCAAACTTGCACAATAGGTCCATTGGGTAGCCCAAATAGTGCAGAACAATTTTCAGGTCATTATTGAGGACAAAGGTCATGTAAGGTCAAATTTCCAAAATCTTCACCTGAAAACTTATCCTTGGCTCTCATTTCAAAATCCCTTCCCCGATTTTCATCAAACCTGCACAATAGGTCCATTGGGTGTTGCAAATAGTTCAGAGCAATTCTCAGGTCATTATCGAGGTCAAAAGTCATTTAAAAGGTCAAATTTCCAAAATCTTAACCTGAAAACTTAACCTTGGCTCTCATTTAAAAACCCCTTACCCGATTTTCATCAAACTTGTACAATGGGTCCATAGGGCACACCACCCAGCTTTTATTCTGATAGCATACACATCTTAGTTTACATTAATTTGATTTTAACATTTTCTTGATGACGTAATTGTAGTTTTATATTTTTTTGCCAATTTAGATTTTTTTTTATTGCACTCTCTTTACAAGATTATGCCAAATTCACCTCTCAATTTCTTTTGAAATCAAATAAGTTTTAATTGATCATTATCACTGCATGTGTCCATTTTAGTTTTTCTTAACCCATGACCACACAAATGCATGAATGCTAGCTTTAAATTTGATATCAGATTGTTTTACCTCTAGTCATTCCTTACTTAATAGATTATTTAGTATCAAATGCTTTTCCTTCTTTTGATAGTGCAGTTGGAAATTTGTTCATAGTGTATAGAATAAGACTTGAAGAATAATAATAATAATAATAATAATAATATACATGGATTTGTATAGCGCAATTACTATACTAAATATATTCAGCTGAGCTAATTATGTCTTAATGCCAAATTGTACAAAGAAGTTTTCAAGAGAAAAGATATGTTTTTAAATTGGACTTGAAGGTATTTAGGGATCGAGAGTTTCTGATGTGGATTGGCAAGCTGTTCCAAAGTTTTGGAGCTGCTATGGCATAGAATACAGGTCACTGAAGCATTATACTTCATCTGTTTTTCCAGAGAGATTAACAAATTTGAAAGAGGACTTACACAGAACCATTATAATGACAATTGAATTGAAAGAATTGCATTGTCAGTGTCAGTTTTGTCATTCCTTACTTTATGAATTATTTAGTATCAAATGCTTTTCATTCTTTTGATTGTGCAGTTGGAAATTTTTTCATAGTGTATAGAATAAGACTTGAAGTGGAATATAGAATACAGGACACTGAATCATTATTCTTACTCTTATTTCAGAGAGATCAACAAATTTGAAAGAGGACTTACACAGAACCATTATAATGACAATTATATTGAAACAAGTGCATTGTCAGTGACCTTGTTTCCACAATACGTTGTGGTCCATCTATGTCTATGTATCAGTCCTGGGTTGTGTTTCATAAAGCTCTGCATAGATCTATGCACAACTGTACGAAAGACTGGTGATCCTTTCTTCGGTGTGATTCAGGGCTAGGAGTTATCATTAAGTGCGAGAAAGGATCACCAGGGCCCCGTAACATAAAGGTTTGCAATTAATCGCCATTTGATTTTGCGATCAATTGCAAACTTTAGTACATGATTTGCCAAAGACTTGCAAATTATATCAATCGCTATCAGATTAGCAATTAATTGCAAACCTTTGTGTTACGGGGCCCAGGTGTTTGCACAGCCGTGCGTAGATCTGCGCACGGCTTTATGAAACACAACCCCAAATTATATATACTGGTTCGTAAAAACCACTGCGAGAGCTGCCAACTAAGGATTTTATCTCAAGTAGTATTATTTTTTTATGACAATTAGAGACCGATAGGATAAAATGGGATATATTAGATCCTTGAGATACAGTGTTGGATGGTGTAAGGCCTCAGTCACACAGGACCCCGGAAGCAACACTATTCAACATGACTCTTTGTTAATTCACAGTTAAATGCATCCGAGTAAAGAGTCGTGTTGAATCGAGTTGCTTCCTGGGCCCTATGTGACCAGGGCTTAAGGAAGGTACCCATGTAATGATAGAATTTTTCCCTGAAATAGGATTTTTATGGTGAAATAATAGGATTTTTAGCTATTTAAGGTGGCGTCTTTGCACTGATGCTACTGTGTGTGAAGGATAGAGGTTAGGGTTTCTTCAATTTACCTGAGCGTGACCATGTTATTCTGTTCAACCATGACCTGTGTTACTAATTTATGTCTAATTGACACAGATGATCGGAAGTACAAACGAATAGGCCAAAGTAAATAACTTCATATTCAAGTCTTTACGATAGTTATAGCTGACGGTAGAAATTAGCCAGCCTGTTATTCACCAAACAGGTGCCACACCTGTTCCACATTAATTTAACGAATGCCTGTGAAGGAAATTTCTTTTGTGTGGTCGAGCCATTGTGAAGGCTTGAATGAGAATTTGTTTACCTTTGCCTATTTGTTTGTCCATCCTACTCACTGTGGATGTGAACTGCTCCATCATCAAACAGTAGGTCTCAGCTCAGCTTATATTGAGAGTTTTGATACATCCGTTCTCTTTGTAATGAAATTTAAACCTTTCTTTGTCGCATTAATTCTGAAGGTAGGGATTGCATAGCCCAAGCCACCAGCTTAGGCACTGCAGACAGTGGAAAGCATGCTCTACATGTAGCTATTGTGTGCACTCCCTGAGTTTACACACAAAAAGGCACTTCCCGTAGAGATTTTTGTAGTTGTGCAATAATGCAAACAAAACCATTTAATTTGTTTAAATATTTATAAAACTTAATTTTTTTCTCTATTTGTTGTGTCTTCTACAGATGAAAGACTGAAAGGCGATGGTGTCCAGATTCAGAATGTGACANTGCAGAACACCTCACCCAGCTCTTCAGTGATCATATGAAGTTGAATGGCTTCCACGTTCACCTGATATGATGCCTCTCGACTTCTTCTTCGGGGGATGGCTCAAGATTAAGGTCTGCACCACACCTCCCTACACGAGATCGATGTCCTTAATTCGTCAGGACAGAGCAACAGTCAGGTCAGAAGAGCTGACATGCTGAAATGGGCAAGATCGTGTATCGAGAGAAAAGGTGGACGTCGATCATTAATGTGAAAGACTTAATTTTACCTGTCCCCTTACTCAATCGATACTTTGAAAGCTGTGATATTCAGGCAAGAAAAAGAATAAACATGTGGACTATGGACTGATTACTTTTGTCAGATCCTTATTTCAAGATGAACAAAGCTTTGAATAAAAAAAATTAAAGAAACATGAGCATCTTTAAACATTAAAAAGACTTTTTGTTATACCCGGTACAATAAGATGGGAGTGGAAGTGTGTGTGTGTGTGTGTGTGTGTGTGTTTGTGTGTCCGTTTGTATGTGTGGGTGGGGAATGGGCGGTGATGTTTCAGGATTGATAAATATCAGAGAAAAAGGAATGGTATTCACGGTATTTAAAATACCCTGTTGTTTCATCGGTCCTGAATATCTCGTATCGACCTTATTGTAAGCTAAGCTACAAGTAGCTTACCTCTCCAAAATTGAAAGGAAAATCCTGCGCAGGCACATTTTCATACCTCTAACTTAAGTGAACACTGGTCATCGAAGCATGATTCTTTTTTCCAATTTTTCATTTCATAAGAAAGGTCGATCGTTCAGCTTTCTATACATATCAACATTTCTTCATAAAACTATGTATGCTCAATTTGCCAACCATTTCAAAAGTGTTACATTTTTATTGAGACACACTGTATAAGAAAATTGTGAATATGTATATTTATATTTATATTTATGACAATCTATTAATTAAAATGATAAAATCTTATGAAATTCAATTGTTTTAGTACTTGAAATATTATTCAGTTTCATAAAAATGGAAATATTAAAATGTTTGTTAAATTCCTTTAAAAATCTGAACATTCTGAGTTTTCTTTTTAAATTAGGTATTTTTTCTCATCCATGGATAAAGGATAAATGGCGAACGAGCCATTATCTTATCACCAGTGTCACCAAATGTGGATATTTGTATAGTGATTTTGGCATCATTTTCATCACTTTTTATATTATTAAAAACTTTGCATTTTTTCTTTACCTCTCAAATTTTCCTTAAACTTTTGGGGTCTTTTTTTACTACATTTATGTTCTGCTGTTCATAAATAAATATTTTGGCTGGTCTTACCCTTTAATTTTGAAAAAATACCATAATGAGTTCCTCATCCAAATTTTTAGAGGATTTTGAGGTTTCGTGGCTTCAAACTGAGCCATTTTCAGCAAAATTACCCATTATTATATGACTTTAATATTTCTTCCTTTCAGTATAATCATTTCGAACCAAAATATTCATCTGCCATGTCATTTTATTCCATCAACATCTTTCAAAAGGGATCTACACATGTGTACATGTGAACAAAACGTAAAAAACAACATGTGGGGATAGCTCGAAAACTTGACCTGATTGGACAAAACCGATGTGATTTTTGGATTCAGTGCATCAGATTCACCCTAAATCAGCTAAAAAATCGCAGACAACTTTCAAAAAGTAAAATTTT
>BQKZ01003851.1:56093-69697 GCA_036244855.1 Temnopleurus reevesii
CACATGAAGTTACATTGAACTGAGCACTGAAAACACCAAGTAATGTATAATTAGATGGTACATGATATACATGGGGCCTGTATAATTAGATGGTACATGATATACAATTAATATTCATCGTAAGTGCATCTACTATGTTATAGAAAATCCCGAAATACAGTTAAATTGGATTGAATGTTTACTATGTATAATGTGTAGGTGTTTGAATGCTTGCAGGTTTGTATTGTTTACTGTTGGTGATAGCTGTTGTATCGTTTTTACAAACAAGGCCTACTGGGACATCACCAAATTGATGATATTAGCAACCCTGTACATACCAGAAATAGATAGATTAATTTATATGTAAATAACAGAGTAACATACAAATAAAGGTTTGTTACTATTAGCATAAACAAATATCCAAGAAATCCATCGCAACATAGAGGAAGATAGCTAATCATTATAGAATATTAATGATATGAATTCTTGAGTTTAAATCGATTAATATATTTCTAAATGAATGGCTGAGGAAAAGTATCTTGGCTTCTAAAAATGCTCAAATTTCTATCATAAGAATTAAGGGAATAATTCTACTTTTCACACTGGATTTACAATTATAGATTTTAGTGAATCCTTTTCAACGCTTAAATGTACATTTCTTTGTGAAAAAGATGCTAAAGAAACCAGCTTTTGTATAGCAATCAGGAAAAAATGTATATCAAATTGTGATGCGATACAAGGAAAAGAATTCCCTGGAATTAACTAATTTGCCCTGTTTTATTTGTTCAGTAGCTTTAATCATTATTTCTAATGTTTTGTAGGGGTACTACCGACAAGTCCGACAGCCCACGAGTCCGACAGCTCACGAGGCCGACATTTTGAATAATTGGTGCACGAAATAGACATTATATAAAGTCGGACTAGAGTCAGGCAACTCATTAATGTGACAAAATTATGAAAACGCACATGATTACGACCGAACATAAATTTTGCAAATGAGACCGACTCTAGGTAAAATTGGTCTATCAGTCCGACCACTATATTTACGTTAGTCGGTCTCGTAGGTTGTTTGCATGCTGTCGGGCTCAAAGCAAATAATTTGTCAGTGTCGATCTTGCGAGCATGAAGGTCAAAATGTCTAGCTCAAACCTCATTTTGAAAATTGTCGATGTAGTAGGCTTATATTCATTTCTGTCGGACTCGTGGGCTGTCGGACGCGTGGGATGCTCTCGTTTTGTAGTGCATCTTCCATCCATAATATTTGACACATCTACAAAAAAGTATGCGACATCAGAACAGAGAAATTTCAATAGGATAATCCTGGAAGTCTTCACTCATCCGGCAACCAACCAAGTATGAAATGATGTTATTACTTGGATGAGGGGAGAAGGATACATAGTAGGAGAGAGGAGCAACATACATGATGGGATTAATATCCATGGCAAGTATTAGAAAGTAGGGAGGATGAAATATTTTAGACGGTTTTTGAAAAAGAGATAGGGTACAGGTAAAGGTAACAGCTAGTCCATTCCCAAAAAATGTTGGTGGTGATATGATGATGATGATGGTGATGATGATGATGATGATGACGGTATTGATGATCATGATGATCATGATGATGATGATAAGAGAAGGATATGATGAGGAGGAAGATACGGAGGAGGAGGAGGAGGAATAGTGATGGTGATGTTGATGTTGATGGTGGTGGTGGTGGTGGTGGTGGTGATGGTGGTGGTGGTGATGGTGGTGGTGGTGGTGGTGGTGGTGGTGGTGGTGGTAGTAGTGAATATGCTACTGGGATGATAGAGGCAGTCTTCACTCATCCTGCAACCAACCAAGTATGAAATGATGTTATTATTTGGATGAGGGGAAAAGGATGCATAGTAGGAGAGAGGAGCAACATACATGATAGGATTATTTTCCATGGCAAGGGGGATGGGTAAGTAAAGGTATAGGGGGATGCAATAATTTAGAGGGACTTAAGGAAAAGAGGTGAGCTATTTGTGGCAGTCTATTTTGGTCATTTCACAAGAGCGATGGTGGTGGTGGTGGTGGTGGTGGCAGTGATGGTGGTGGTGGTGATGATGATGATGATGATGATGAAGGTGATGAAGATGATGATGATGATCATCATGATTATTTATAATAAGGATGATGAGGATGATGACGATAAATATTATGATGGTGGTGATGATGATAATGGTGATGATGGTAATGGTGTGGTGATGATGATGATGATGATGATGATGATGACAATCGTGATGGTGGTGATGGTGATAACGATCACCAATGCTAAAGATAAAAGTGGTGGTTAAGATGATGAAAATGGGATTGGGAAGTCTTCACTCATCCGACAACCAACCAAGTATGAAATTATCTTATTATTACTTGGATGAGGGGAGAACGATACAGATTTGGAGAGAGAGGAACAACATACATGATGGGATTAATATCCATGGCAAGTATTAGAAAGTAGGGTGGAGGGGGCAATATTTTAGACGGTTTTCGAAAAGATGCAGGTAAAGGTTACAGTCCATTCCTAAAGAATATTGGTGGTGATGATGATGATGATGATAATGATGCTCATGATGACAATGTTAAGAGGAGGAGGGGAGGAGAGAGGGGAAGGAGGAGAAGTGGAAGAAAGGAGAAGGAGAAGGAGGAGGAGTGGTGTTGGTGCTGGTGGTGTGGGTGGTGGTGATGATGGTGATGATGGTGGTGATGGTGGTGGTGGTGGTGGTGGTGGTGGTGGTGGTGGTAGTAGTGAATATGCTACTGGGATGATAGAGGAAGTCTTCACTCATCCGGCAACCAACCAAGTATGAAATGATGTTATTACTTGGATGAGGGGAGAAGGATACAGAGTGGGAGAGAGGAGCAACATACATGATAGGATTATTTTCCATGGCAAGGGGGATGGGTAAGTAAAGGTATAGGGAGATGCAATAATTTAGAGGGACTTAGGGAAAAGAGCCCAGCCATTTGTGGCATGATTAAGATGATGATGGTGGTGATGATGAAGATGATGATGATGGCAGTGGTGATATCAATAATGATGATGATGATAATGGTGATGATGGCAGTGGTGGTATCAATAATGCTGATGATGAAAATGGCGATGATGGTGGTGATGGTAATGGTGGTGATGATGGTAATGGTGGTGATGATGATGATGATGACGATCATGATGACCTGGTGATGGTGATAATGATCACCAATGCTGAAGATGACGGTGGTGGTTAAGATGATGAAAATGGGATCGGGAAGTCTATACTCATCCAGCAACCAACCAAGTATGAAATGATGATATTAAGTACTTGGATGAGGGGATGATGATGACAATGATGACAATGATGAAGGTGATCGTGGTGATGGTGGTGGTGAAGATGATGACAATGAGATGAGGCAGTCTTCACTCATCCAGCAACCAACCAAGTATGAAATTATGATATTACTTGGATGAGGGGAGGATGATGATGATGATGATAATGATGACAATGATGAAGGTGATGGTGATGGTGGTGGTGGTGGTGTGAAGATGATGACAATGGGATGAGAAAGTCTTCACTCATCCAGCAACCAACCAAGTTTGAAATTATGTTATTCACATGGGAGCAGGAGGGTACATGGTTTAGAAGAGGAACAACATTCATGAATTTTAGGATTAATTTCCATGGAGAGCGGATGGGTAGCAACGGTAGGAGACACATATTTAAAGAGGTCTTGATGAAGAACAGGCACTTCACATGGGTACTAGAATGACGCAATCTGTTATAATTTAGTTTCAAAGGATGAGGATGATAATATCATGATGGTGATGATGATGATGATGATGATGATGACGATGATGCTGATGATGATGATGGCAGTTGTGATATCAATAATGATGATTAATGATGATGATGATGATAATGGTGATGATGGTGGTGATGGTAATGGTGGTGGTGATGATGATGGTGATGATGATGATGACGATCATGATGGTGGGGATGGTGATAATGATCACCAATTCTGAAGATGACAGTGGTGGTTAAGATGATGAAAATGGGTTCGGGAAGTTGTCACTCATCTGCCAACCAAACAAGTATGAAATAATGCTATTATTTGGATGAGGGGAGGATGATGATGATGATGATGATGATGGTGATGGTGGTGGTGGTGGTTGGTGGTGGTGAAGATGACAATGAGATGAGGCAGTCTTCACTCATCCAGTAACCAACCAAGTATGAAATGATGATTATTACTTGGACGAAGGGAGGATGATGATGATGATGATAATGATGACAATGATGAAGGTGATCGTGGTGGTGGTGATGGTGAAGATGACAATGGGACGAGGAAGACTTCACTCATCCAGAAACCAACCAAGTATGAAATTATGTTATTCACAAGAGAGCAGGAGCATACATGGTTTAGAAGAGGAACAACATTCATGAAAGGATTAATTTCCATGAAGAGCGGATGGGTAGCAGCGGTAGGAGACGCATGATATTTAAAGAGGTCTTGATGAAGAACAGACACTTCACATTGGTACTAGAAGGATGCAATCTGTTATAATTAAGTTCCAAAGGACAAGGACGATAATATTATCATGATGGTGATGGTGCTGTTGTGAAGATGATGATGATGATGAGAATGATGATAATGATTATGATGATGATGATGATGATGATGATGGATGGTAATAGTAATGGTGAGAATTATGATGGTTATCAGGGACTAAATTTAAGAATTTGCAGGGGAGCTATGAAAATCTCTCCTAGGGGCTCTCAAAGAGAATTTTAGGGGAGCTACGTTGGGTCTTCATGTAGGAGATTGGGTTACAAGGGGCTCTAAAAATCATTCTCCCAAAATCATTTAAGGGGAGCTTTAGGAGAGCAATCGCTCTCACTCCCCTTAAATTTTAGTCCCTGGGTTATGGTGATGATGATGCTGATGGTGATGGTGATAAGAATTATATGAATGATGTTGGTGACACTGACAATGATAGCAGTGCTATATTTATGGTGATAACAGTGACAATATATAGTACCCTTCTTTCACTATTTTAAGTAGATTATTGTTGTTGTCCTTTTTTTCAGTATCATTTAGTTTTGTATATATTTATATATGTTTGTTTCAAACTGAAAATTTGCCAATAAAATATGATATAAATATTACAAAAAAAACTTCTTTCACATCTAACATAGATAACTTATTAAATACAAATATTCATCACCAAGAAAAACAATGTCAGAAAATGCAATATTCTTCAAATTCTTTCACCAGATCAGTAGCTCTACAGGGAATAATTTTACGTTTCACATTTGGTTAGCAGTTTTAGACATCAATTGAGAAAACTTTTCGAATTCTTTACCATACAGTTCTATACATCCGTAAAAGTTGCTACACAAAATATATTTTACATAGCAATCCTGCTAAAAGGCATAGCAAATTGCGAAGCGATACAAGGAAGATTATTCCTTGCTATAGCATTCAAAAATACACCCTATAACAGCATATAGAGATCAGAATGGCGATTAAGTGACTTTTTGCCAGTATATCCTCAATTAACAAGGCCAGGGATTTGTATTACACATGTGACATTTACATTTTTATTTCATTACATACTGATTAATAGAGAGAAAAATAATATATATCGCCCATTTAAGCACACATTTTGATCTTCCCAATCTGTCCCTCTATGGGTTAAAATCTTAACATTTATCACATCAAATATACATGCATGATATTCCTTAAAAACTCAAGCGAGGGCATAATTTCCAAAGCAGAAATAAACATCATATAATATGGTACAATAATTTATAGTCTCAGATGTGCTATGAATTATTCATGAGATAAAACAGTCATGCAGAGCACGCTGGGATGTATTGACGTAGACAGGCATGTCTATAAACGTGACATTTACGATCAAGTGTTTCTTAAATTTTATGATCCCACCTACTTTGAATGCGCATCTGGCTGGCATAATGAGATATTTTCACTTTGATCTCAGACAAGTGAAAATGATTTTATTCTCTCTTTTCCATGCCGTCTAATGTGTCAAAGTAGATAACTTGTATAGAAAATAGGCACAAAACCTTCCCTCTCCCCCCCCCCCCCCTTTTCTCTCTCTCTCTCTCTCTCTCTACTATCTTCTCTCTTTTACTCTCTTTCTGCAATTCTTTTATGAGTATACCCCATGTTTTTCACTTTATTTCCCTCACTTTCCAATCCCCCCACCCCCATTTTCCCTCTTACAGTACCTTTACTCTGCATAACTGTCATCATTTAATTTCTATAATTTCCTAAAATTATTCTACGATTCTATTGCCCTTTCTTTTTACCCTCATTATTCTATAAATTGTTTTTCCTTTATCAATTATCCTTTCAATTTTCCCCATATTCACTCATTTTCCTTTTCTCCTTCCTTTCCCGCCCACTCTCTTCCACTTCCTTTTTATATATTTTGTTTGTCAATCTGTCATTATTCATCTTTTGTTCTTCCATCCTCTTCATATGTGCGTGCATCTAAACAGAATATATTAAACAGAACTAAACATTTCATTTCTTCAGATGAGTCAGTTGACTTTGATCAGGCCAAGTAAACAGCATTCACTTGTTCCACCAAATGAGGGAGCTGTTTCAATTTCAATACCAGCCACAATGAAGTTTCACGAGACAGCCTATACACAAGAAATTAAATAGCGAACATATGAGTGCTGGTGTAGTGGCATCATTCATTGAACTAAAAAAGGTTACAAAAACAAGCCCATGCATAAACACCTCAAGCAGTATGCTTTTGAGTAGGTCAAGCTCACTCTAGTACTTTCTGCCATCAGTAGAACATCTGTTTGGAACCAGCAGTCAGAGCAACTTGACTTAATTCTTTCAAACAAGGATGTGAATTCTTGTCATCTTCAATTGAATAACAAATTTTATGCAAAATGCAAGCAATTTAGACTCGTATTTCGAATTTGAATCCTTGATAGCAATTTGGAAAAGGGCAGGGCGCTACAAACCCACTTGCCCGAATGCCCTGGGCAACAAAATTGAGCCATTGGGCAAGTAAATAATATTGTCACTTGCCCAAAAAGGCAGATATATAGAACTTGTCTTTGGGCCATTGATTTGAGGGGGCCTCTTGTGCTGTCGGGCAAGTGGTGCAAAATATTCTTGTAGCACCCTGAAGGGGTTCAAACAATATAGGGAAATTCTATCAATTAAAGTCTTGATTGTTGACCCTTCGACTACCTAAAAAACTTGAAAATTCCTTTCCCCCCCCCCCCCTCCTCCTTGCCATTGACCATCATTCCATTCTTCCTCATCTTCCTGTCATTCCTCCTCCTGTCCTTTCTTATCTTTCCCCTCTTCCTCCATCCTTCTCTCCTCCTTTTCACCAGCCTTCTGTTCTTCCTCAACCTCTTCATCCTGTCATTCCTTCTCCTCTTCCTTCTCTTTCGATCTCCTCTTCCCCACCCATCTTCTCACTCCTCATCACCAGCCTTCTGTTCTTCTTCCACTTCTTTTTATTCCTCCTTCTATTCCTTCGCTTTCACCACTTCCGCCACCCCTCTTCCTTCACCCCTCTTCTCTCTCCTCAACAGCATTATGTTCATCCTCTTCATCCTCCTGTCATTCCTACTCCTTCTCTTTTCTCCCCATCCTTCACCCCTCTTCTCTCTCCTCATCAGGTTTGTGTTCTTTCTCATTCTCTTCATCTACTATCATTGCTCCCACTGCTCTTCTCTCTTTCCCCTCTTTCTCCTTCTCATTATTTTCCCCTGTTCCTTCTTATGCTCACAGAACCATACTCCTCATTCTCCTTTAATAATTAATTTCTTTTCCCTCTTTCTCCTCCCAATGATTCTTCTTTTCTTCCTCCTCATTCTCATTCCTTATTAAACTACACCTTTATCCCCCCCCCCCCTACTAATTCTCTCCCTCCTTCACATTTTGCTTTTGCCTCATTTCCCCTTCTCTCCTTCTATAACTCCTCATTTCCAATACCTCCTGCACAGTCTCCTCCTCTTTCATCTCCCTCTCAACCTCCCCATCTTTTCTTTTCTCATCTTCCTCCTCCTCATTTCTACCTATCTTCTTTCTCCTCCTCCTCCTCCTCCTCCTCTTCCTTCTCTAGCTCTTTTCCCCACAGCCAGTCAGCCACAAATTATACAAAATAAAAGTTGCATATGGCCACATGACAGATAAAAATATCAAGGAAAGAAATAATGTGTCAATCTGCATCTTTTGATTCACAAAAAAAATTTATCCGAACACCTGCTCCTTTCTCCTTCCTACTTTTCCTTCTTGTCCTTAATCCTCCTCCTCGATAATTTTCCTCCCCATTACTTTCCCCTTCTTCCTCAAAGTCATTTTTTCACTCCTCCCAAATGAGTTCCTTCTGGTCCTTCTTCTCCTGTTTGTCCTCATCCACTCTCTTCCTCTTCCTCCTTCATATTCCTAATCCTTCCCATTTAAATTCCTCCTCCCTTTCTCATCTGTAATCTCTTCTTCCTATTTCTCCTTCCTTTTTATAATTATCTTCTTTCTCCCCACTTTCTGCTCCTCCTCTTCCTTCTGCTCAATCTGTTTACCCCTCAGCCACACAGAATCAACAATGATTTCTTAGTATTTTGGTCATCCTCACAGAGGAATAGGAGGCAAATAACAGAAATTCATCTATTGCTTCACATAACAAGATCTCCCAATGCCTTCCCCTCCTCCCCTTTATTCCTTCAAATGTGTCCTCCATCTTTGTTTTCCTCCACACTCCCATCCTCCTATTCCTAATGGTCAAGTCCTCCTCCTTCTTCTTCTATCCCTCCTTTCCCTTCCCTTACTTTTCAGCATCTCTTTACATCCTCCACCCCTTTTTCCTCTACCACCTTAACGTCTCCTTCCTTCTCCATCCCTCCTCTTTCTTGAAGCCCCATTGCTCATTCCTTTCCTTCGATCTTTGCACATCCTCTTTTCTTCTACCAACTGTTCCTTTCACTTCTCCGCCTTCTTATCCATATCCTCTATATTCATCCTCTCATTCCAGATCATTCTCTCTATCTAGCTTCCTTCTCCTCCTTAATCTGGTTCTTCTCCCCATCATATCGGTTTCCTTCTTTAAACCTCCTCCTCCTTCTTAATTCTTCTTCTTCTTCTCCAGGTCTTGACAGTGTAGAAAAAAGTCAAATTTGTGTCTCTGAATGGGTTTGTAATATTAAAAAAGAAATACACGGGTCAGAGTTGGGGGAACATACCCACCCCCTTTCCAACCAATCCCCGCCCCCTTTTCGATCTCGCATGACCCTCCACATACACCTGACCATGAACAACAATTTCACAAAATCACAGCAGACTACTCTCACTCGACAAATAAAGACTTCTTTCGGTTTGTGATTCCACACAGCAATCATTTCTTTCACATTGAGGTAGACCGTAAGCAAATAATTTATCTTCCAAACAACTTACAATATGATAGAGCAGGCAAAGTTGCTATGATCAGCTTTTTTCCCCAAGTTCGTGGAGATTCTCTTCGCGGCTCTATCCTGTCTATGGTGGTCGGATATTGCATGCATTGAATGAAAATTGAAAATCAATGATGTGGCGGCCGGTTAACTGCACACATATCTGCGTGCACATGATATCAGCATTCACACGATGAGCGGAAGCAAAAGTTGTTCATGAATAATGTATTGTAGGATCATTACTTGGACGTGGGTAGTTTTATAGACCGGCAGCCAGCAAGGGTTAGCCTAGCTGGAAAGGTTACCAATTCTATGTTCATGGATGCAAAGATCGTACTCTCCAATATTACGAATGGGCCGTCTGGCATGTCCTATCTGGTGGATATGGCTATGGGAGGGGCCCAAAGTGGTAAAAAAAATCGGCTAGCCTAGCTGGAAAGGTAACCGCACAGAACCTACGTCAAATGATTCGCCATAGTCTCGAGATAAATGAATGGGCACTGCAAGACGATGTAGGTGGTGGAAAGGGCCTGCCAGACGCCCTCAAAATTTTGGTGCCCCATAAGGTTGTGTACAAAATCAAGATTACATTTTTCCCAATAGACATATGTACAAAATCAACATGGAAGATACCAATCGAAACCAGTTTCAAATTAAAGCTTGAACACCCCAGAGTACAGAGTGACCAATGACAAATAAATTTTCAGCCGCTCTAGGGCCGACAGACGCCCCTAAAATTTTGATCTCCCATAAGCTTGTGTACAAAATCAAGATGATATTTTTCCCCATAGGAATACGTGCAAAATCAATATCGGATATATCAATCGAAACCAAGTTTGTATTAAAGCTTGAACACCCTAGAGTACAAAATGACCAATGACAGAGAAATTTTCAGCTTTTTTGGGGTCGACAGACGCCCCTAAAATTTTGGTGGCCCATAAGGTTGTGTACAAAATCAAAATTATACTTTGTCAATAGGTCTGTGTACAAAATTCGTCATAATGGAATCATGAACACTGATGAATGCACCGGAAACAATTGTTATAAGTGTTTATTTGAGATAATGAAAAAAACATAGGCGTCAAGAGTGCCTCTGGATTTCAATTTCAGGCAAAGTCGGACCTGAATCTTAATTGGGCCTGACAAATGACCCAAAAATAGGGCCCCTAATCATGCTAATTTGGGTCTCAAACTTACATATAGACGGTACAAGTCAAAATTATTTTTTGGTAGTAACTGCATTAATTTCCCGGTGTAAATATTGTGATGTCCAGGGGCTCTCCAATCTAAATCTTAGAAATTAAAGAAATCATGTACGTCAATAATACAGCAGTAAATTGAAAGAATGATTATTCTCTTGGCGGGTACAAATTTCTGACCTAAATTACATTGTATTTAACGATCTTCCATTTAGATTGACATATTCTTGTATATAGAATTGGCTTCTATACGCAAGTGTTACAACTGTCTAACGTACACAAAAATAAAGCAATATATTTAGGAAATGTAACAATGTTTCAGTTACATCAAATGTAGAGATACAGCATAATTATCTTGTTATTATTTGTACAGGTAGGCTATGTTTGAATGTTTGGGAAATTATTCTGTTTATTATATGATTTCAATAATTAAATTTGTTTAATAACTGTATTTAACTTTGCGTACTCATGAGAGCTCCCTTGCAAACAAGACATCCGGAATAATAATAATAAAATAATATATTGCATCGGTAAAGAGGAATACCCCCTATTTGTCTGAGTATACATCTTTATTATATTGGAAAACTGTTCATATACACTACAAATCTCAATATATTTTAAATATACTTATTACGCACTTCTATGAATCAATTTGACAATTTTGTTTGGATAAATAGATACTGCTCAAGAGGTAAATTGTCCTTGATAATATTAAAAGAAAAAATTGTTTTGTAAAATAGCAACTCTACTGTGACAATTGCAGAAATAAAGCAACAAATGATAATTAGCATTATGATTATACCATGAATAAATAATTTTCCCAAAGAACGTATCCATAATTGCCATGATAATGTAAAATTCTGAAAAATATGAATTGATAGTATCGATTTACTTTACTAATTCAGTACTCGGGTAAAAAGCAAATTTTCTGGTAATTCTCAGGAAATTGAATATATAAACTTCAATCACTTGTCACTATCCAGGGACCACGGTTGAAGGGGGCGGCTGAGCCTGGGCTGCATGCCTTTGTGAGTGTTTAAATTGCTTATCCACAGTCCTCTCCCATGCTCTTCATTAAGACCCATTTTGGGACCCTTTTGAGGGCCATTTGCCAGGCCCTATCAAAAATCAAGTGCTCTTTTGGCTAAAATTAATATCCACAGGTGCCCTTAATATCTTTATTCTTCATCACTTCAAAAGTACACTTAAATACAATTGTTTCTCGTGCATTCATCAGTGTTCATGATTCCATTATGACGAATTTTGTACACAGACCTATTGACAAAGTATGATCTTGATTTTGTACACAACCTTATGGGCGACCAAAATTTTAGGGGCGTCTGTCGACCCCCCAAAAGCTGAAAATTTCTCTGTCATTGGTCATTTTGTACTCTAGGGTGTTCAAGCTTTAATGCAAACTTGGTTTCGATTGATATATCCGATATTGATTTTGCACGTATTCCTATGGGGAAAAATATCATCTTGATTTTGTACACAAGCTTATGGGAGATCAAAATTTTAGGGGCGTCTGTCGGCCCTAGAGCGGCTGAAAATTTATTTGTCATTGGTCACTCTGTACTCTGGGGTGTTCAAGCTTTAATTTGAAACTGGTTTCGATTGGTATCTCCCATGTTGATTTTGTACATATGCCTATTGGGAAAAATGTAATCTTGATTTTGTACACAACCTTATGGGGCACCAAAATTTTGAGGGCGTCTGGCGGGCCCTTTCCACCACCTACATCGTCTTGCAGTGCCCATTCATCTATCTCGAGACTATGGCGAATCATTTGACGTAGGTTCTGTGCGGTTACCTTTCCAGCTAGGCTAGCCGATTTTTTTTTACCACTTTGCGCCCCTCCCATAGTCACATCCACCAGATAGGACATGCCAGACGGCCCATTCGTATTATTGGAGAGTAGTACGATCTTTGCATCCATGAACATTAAAATTGGAAACCTTTCCAGCTAGGCTAACCCTTGCTGGCTGCCGGTCTATTTAGTGTTAGTCTGGGTTTTCCTTTATTGGCCGTCTAGACTTTAAATGATTTGCATGTATTATTTATTCCTTTCCTGTTGCCAAGCAGTCTGGTATTTTCTCTATTCATCTCTCAATATTGAAGTATCAACTTCACCACCTATTCTAGATTACTTTCTTTTCATTCTGACCGTTCCTTCTCTATTCAGGTGTGTTCATGATCATTACACCCTTCACCCGACTCTATATTTCAGCTCATTAGTTTAACCATTCTTACATTCCTTCATGATCAATCTCCTCCTCCCTTTTGTCATCTCATCTCTCTCCCTTAATTATTGGTTATACTTTATTGAATTGGGTTAGTCCATTTAGTTGGGTGTATCTACTTTCTCTTTTGTTCATCATTTGATTTGAATGTTTGAATATACAAATCTATGTAAATGTTAGTCGTTCTGGCAAGGCATCAGCCATCTTAGTTTAGAAGAATAAATCATTATACTACCAGATTTTGTTGTGTTCAGTTCGTAGTTCATTTCCACAAAAGATCGGATGGTGTGCTGCCACTTTTGCTATATAAAGACAACCCGTCGTGCTCGATCTGTAGTGAAATTATGACATAATAGACCACTTTCGTAATGTATTCAAATTAATTCACGTCTGCCCCAGATCAAACTATGTCTTCCGCTGTCAGAAAATAATGAGAGTAGTCCTACAATAGTCAGAATGCCACTTGCATACATTAACGTTGCTATATAAGTTGGACAAACATTGTAGCCTGACCAACTTAGCAACAACCACTGCGTACTAATCACATTCCATCCAGTTTATAGCGGATATAGTTTTTCATTGTGCGTTTGACAAAGAAGCGTGCATAAAATGAATATATCACAAAAGCGGTCTTAGACTATTGGATAAACAGTATAACATACATATTTTAGCTTTTACGTTTTTTAACAAAAGTGTTTCTTTTGTGGCTGTTACTTTTATCGTGAAGGGGGGAGTTTTGGCAG
>BQKZ01003852.1:15309-33323 GCA_036244855.1 Temnopleurus reevesii
CTCCTAATATGACCATGTTCTAAATTGTTTTTTAACCCTAACTTTGATTCCAGTTATCAGGAATGTGATTTTATTTTACCTTTTTTAAAAATATATTTTCGTTATTCATACAGGTAACTTAACAGATACATTGTGGAGACAATTGGGCTATCAGAGGTAATTTAAACATATCTTTTAGTTTTTAATGAATTTCCAGGAAATCCTAAAAACAACTCCATTCCATGTTTATTTATGATTCTTTCCCCCTTATTTAAATTTCATATTTCATTTTTTTTTAATTCTTCATTGATTTGTTCCCTCATATCTGTTCACCTAGGCAATCCCCCAGTAACAACATCCCCCAAACCCAAATATTTTCAATATTACAAACCTAACTATGAAACATGAAATCATCATTGTAATTGATTGGTATTGCTATCTAAAAGTCGCAACCTTGTTGTTCAGGAAACATCCCCAGATTTGCATTTCCTACACAGTGATAGAAAGTTTTGTGAGGAACTGAAAATGTTAACATTTTGTGGTTGACCTGTAGCAAGAAAAATGTCTGATTCTTGATATTGAAGTTTGAGAGCTTGAATACAAGAATGTATCAAGCAGTGAGTTCTGAAATTTTACTGCCACATGAGCATTAAAAAGCAATCTTTGACACTATAGTAAACACCATCTTTTTTCCACCAATAATATCAAATCTTGCATAAGATTTATGATTAGTCCATGTGAAAACGGTATCTTAAAACATTCAAATTCTGAAGTAGCTTTACAACCTGTCCAATTATTTATGATGATCTTTTGCTATTTAATCTAAACCCAGTTTTTAATGACCTTTGAAGTGGTCTGTGCTCAAATTATCATAAATGCTGTCATAATAATAAAATGCAGGTCATAATAATTGGCAAATAAAGTTTAAACATATAGTTTTCACATGATATTCGACCTGAAGCTGTATATGTGTATGTTGAAATCTTGCAGGTAGTTTGTTGCAGATCAGTAGTGGTAATATTGCATAATTTGTTTTAGGCCCAGTGCAGAAATGGAATTTAGTTTTAATATTGGAGCATGTTATTTTTAATCATTCTGCATGCAGCTTATGTTATGGACTTTTGTGGTCTTCACAATTATGCAATACACTCAATGTGTCTTATGACCAATTCATCAAAAAAAAAAAAAAAATGAAATTGTAAAAGCCTATATATTATGTTTGTTTAATACGATGTTCATGTGTAGCGTTCACAATCATGTGAAATACACTCTGTGTCTCATGAGCAATTCATTAAAAATAATCAAACAAGTGATTGTGAAAGCCTATGTTATACATGTCGATACATAAAGATGTGCATGTTAAATCTTACAGTGCAAGTCAGAATGCTTTGCTACATGTACCTGTAAAAAGCTCAGAAGAATACATGTAGATATGGTCCAGTGGTCCCACTGTGATCCCATTTACCTGAGTTTTAGAATTATAGTTCAGACTATAAGAAAAGAATTTTGACTTGCATTGTAAAGTGGTGTACTAGTATAGGCACACTCGTCCTATAATTACTTTTCCAAAACTTTTACATCACAATTTACCCCACAGTGATATATATTATGTACCAGCAATAATTTCTGAATGAATAGGCCTATATGTATCAATTTCAAATTATAGTATATTCCATAGAAATTGAAGTCTTTGAAAGGAGCTGTCTGAGGTAGTGCATTAGGGTTTACTGGGTCTACCACTGATGAGACATTATATTTTTTATGAGTAGACGCAGCATGACATATTGTCCATTGAAATACGTACGTGTAGAGTATCGGTCAAATATTCAGAAATATATTTGTACAATGCTTTTTATTCATTGTCTTCATTAAGTCTTGTCCATGAATAAGAGGAGTACACATATTTGTCTTATATAGATAATCTTAGAAATTTATGCTTCAAGTGAATAGAGAAAAACAAAAAGAGCAAACTGTAAATGCTTGTGTATTAAGCTTTCATTTAACAGCATCTATAGAAATAGAACATTAAGCACAATTCATCCGATGGGTTATAACAAAAACTTGCATTTCATTCTCCATCATAAATAGGTTGGATGATCTTGATGTTGTCAATGTCGCCCGTCTCGTTGTTCCCGATGTCATCCTCCTGGTCGTCTCCCTCATCGTATTCCTCTCCTGCAAGTACATCCTCACCCCGCCCCAGACCAGCGAATCAGAGTCCGACGAGCACGATGAACCTCTCGCCCCGGTCATGGAGCGACGCCCTCGACGGACATCTGTCGTCGTCGAGGGACTGCGATCATGCAATATCATGATCTTCTGCGCGCTGTCCGGGATCGTGCTCCCGACTGCCATCTCTTCGGTTTATTTCCTGAGTTTCCTGATCGTGGTGACGTGGTGGTCATTCTACCAGAGCTGGGGGAGGGTTTTCAGATGGATTGAGGTGCTCTGGTTGGTGTTCAGTGGGGCGCATGTCATCGTCCTGTATATTGTGCAGTTTCAGTTCTTTCAGGAGTTGGTGCCCTTTGAAGGAGAGACAGGGTAAGTTGAGATACCGTTCAAGACTGAAGATATTGAACATTAGTAATGATGATGATGACGATGATTAAGAAGATGTAAAAATGAGGCTTATGGTGATGGTGGTGGTGGTACTGATGGGCATGCTGATGATGATTACATGTATGGTGATGGTGGTGATGATGATGATGATGAAGATGATGATGATGATGATGATGATGATGATGATGATGATGATTGTGAAGGTGATGGTGATGTTGATGGTGATAGTGGTGGTGGTGGTGTTGATTGTAAAGGTGATTGTGATGGTGATGGTGATGGTCATAGAGATGGTGATGGGGGTGGTGGTGGTTGTGATGATGGTGATGATGAATATGATGATGATGATGAAGATTATGATGATGATGAAAATGGTGATGATGAATTAGAAATTTATGCTCTGCTGATGTTGATTCAATAATTCACATCTGGTAAGTATTTTTTTTCACGACACCTCGGCTCTTTATCGCAAAGCTTTAGTTTATGTAATGCTCTTGTTGGCCATTGGAGAAAAAATGAATAAGTTTCAAAGAAAGAGAGCAAACAGGTGCAAATTTTATGATTAATGTTCTGTGAATGTTGTTCCCTATTATCATTCTATCATCACACTCCATATCTTTTCAACCCCTTCAGGTTCAACCTACCAGCGTTCGTCGGCCTCACGCCTATCATCGATTCGCTAAGATGTGACCAGTTCCAGGACCCTAGGATGATAGCCCTGGCCGATAGCGCAGGCTGGACCACCCTGGTCAACCCCTGGGTCGTCTTCCTCTTCTATTGGTTCCTTGGCCATGAGGTTCAGAGATGGTGCACGGGACCGGTAAGTTCAACTTTTATACTGTTTTATTTTTTTCATACAACATAATCAATTGAAGAAATCTTAACTCTTTCAAAAAGGTATACTGCACAATAAAAGCTCTAGTTTTCTTCAAATCTTAACACACTTTTACAAGCTTTTTTCTGTGCTGTTTTGTTATTTCAATCCATCTTTTCTAAAGCAGAACTGGAGCAATGCCCCATATGTCCCTCCAAATGGCATCTTCAAAGAGTTTCTTAATGTATTACTTTAAATCTTGTGTATAAATATCAATTGAAAAGGTACACTCTCTAATTTTCCAAGAGTACATTTATGTGACTCAAACAGAAAATTTGTAAGACAGGATCAGAGGCATTTTCCCTTGTCAATAGTGTTTAATTTTGGCAAATGGCGAGTATCACAATGAAATGGTTACAATAGAATTCTACTTTAAAAGATTTGGATGAAAAAAAATAATAAAAAAGTGGTCATTTCTCAGAATGGAAAGGTTGCCATACCCTGAAAAAAAAACAAGACTAGCCTTCTTACAATGCATACATATCGAACTTGCGTAGAGGGATGTAATGGGAAAGACATCAAGGATTTTTAAAGAATATTGCTCTCTGAGATGGGGTTTTAAACCTGTTACAATCATCAAGCTTAGCACGTGGTAGATGTTATGGTTTTATCACCTGTTAGGGTAGGCGATGTTTAATTCATTGAACACCTATTCAAGACAGTCCAATATGGTAGGGGCTCCTCTTGGTTAGTTCCATCATAACTCAGATCAGGCTATGAGACTAATACATAATTTGTTGTGTGAGCCCCTCATGTTTCAATTGAAAATAGTCATGCATTTTATAGGAATGTTCCAGGACAAATTTTATTATTATTTTTTTTTGCAAACAAATACAACAAGGTTTAGTGAGTTTTGTTTCAATTGTCTTGCAGGAAACCCCAAAAGATGTTTTTTTATGTTAACTTTTAGGTGTGTGGGTGTGTGTGTCTTGGGGGGGGGGATGATGTGGGTGGAAAATAATTCAATATTTAATAGCAATGATTATTTGCTCATAATTTAACAATATCTCTCTAGGTATGTGTGGGTATTCAGTCAGATAATATATAAAACTTAGTTCAAATAACACCCACCATTTCATTATGAAAGTTAGTGGGTTGAGAGTAAAAAAAGACTGCAAAGAAAAAGAAATCAAATTCTGTCGGAAGTTTATGTTTGTTTATCCTCCCCTGCATGCACCTTTGGACCCGCATGCTTTGATCTGTCAATTTTTACTCTTTTTTTTTACGATGTTGGCTATTTTATCGAGCAGTGTCATCGAGGAATTGTTATTATATAAATGAATTATTTAAATGAGACTTATAATTCAGTCACAGTTTGTAATTGCAAAGGCGACATATCTGATCAAAGTTTCTAAGATGAAAAATGATAATAATAATAAAATAATTTGATTATTTGTAGCATGTGCATGCCTGATTTGTACTCTTAAAAAGCCTTTTGTGCACAATTAAGTCTATTTTCAAGGCAAGAATCTCAAATGATCAAAGTTTTCTATTTATATTTTTACAGCAGTATAAGGTATGTTTCTATTTCTTGTTCTGAATGTGTCCTTGTGCATTTTGTTTCTAAATAATGTGGTCACATATTAAAACAACAAATTTAACTTCATTTCTTAATACATTGATCTTCAATAATAATAATAATAATAATAATAATAATTACATTTATAAGGCGCTTTATACAGGTGTAATCAAATAAATCATCATCATCACGATCATCCTTATCCAATGGCTACTAAATTCTTGTAATTTTCATACGCTTTATGTACATTTGTAGATGCATTGTTGGTAAAGAGTTCAAGTTATTAATGATACAATGTACTTAACTGATCTGTTTGGGCTCATTGACAATGACACATAATATGAATATTGTTTTTCATTACCATTTATACATGTTGTGTATAAACCTCACTGCAGATTATTTGTTTGTCTTGCAATGTACTGTGGTAAACTCTGAAATTTTTATTACTCTCACAAAAATTATTCAATTTAAAAACCTTGCCAGGGAGGTGTTTCACCAAGATAAGAAAGACTTTACCATGATTTTACGCACGACTTTACGTTCGACTGGTATCCCTTCTTGCGCGTAATCATTCATAATATTACGCGCATTCAGCGCAAGAAGGGATACCAGTCGAACGTAAAGTCTTTCTTATTGGTGAAACACCTCCCTGGTTTGTTTATAACACACTTTAATATTAAAAACAGTGATAACTCACTTATCAAGAGGTTTTATAGTTATTATATTTTCAAAATATGATATATCGCAATATACTGTGGTCAAATCAGAAATTTGTGATTATTTTTAAGAATACTATTCAATAGCTTTGCCAAGTTTATTGTGAACATAGTTACATATTGTGTTTATTAGCGTACCAAGTGTTTCAGTTTCAGTGTTTGTAATGTTCGTTCATCCAACACAATAGTCGTTGATTTATAGTTATGCTGGTCTTTCATTGCTCAATATCTGACTTCCTGTACATAGGATTGGATCATGTAAGATAAAGACTCATTACCACATTCATATTGCAATGAAGGTACAGATGTTGGAACCACGGGGCGGTATTTTCACTAAATGTATACTTATAAACATGTGTCAATCTGTAAAGACACTATTGGGGTGTTGCTCAAAATCAACTGCAAATCAACTGCAACTTTGCACATTGTAACGCGCATTTTCATTCGCGCATGGTATGTGCATTTAACAAGACGCGCATGATACAATGATTTTGATTGACACGTTCCGATCAACTGCAACTTGCGATCAATTGCAACTTTTGAGCAACATCTCCTATGTTATACACAACCCCTCCACCCTTTTCAAAACTTTGCACAAAGTCCCTGCTTATATCAACTTGGTCGGAAAGAGAAACCTACAAGACTGTCATTACAAAATAAAACAGTGAATTCGTATGTACATGTACAGGGGCTGTAACATGAAAGATGCAATTAAACTTACAATGAATATTTATTGTAAGTCTATGGAAAAACATGTACCATAGAAATACAATTAATTGCAAAATTTATCGCATCTCTTTTGTGTTACAGGCCCCAGGTTTGATAACAGTAGCCCTGACCCAATTTTGATGAACTTTGAGCCCTGTTTCAAATTCAGTTGACTTGCTGAAATTATTGGCAATCACAACCCAGAACTGTAAACTTCTCTCCACAAGTACATAATTTAACTCTATAAAGAGGCAATCTGTGATCTTTTGATTGTCTGAAGGCTTTGTGACTTAAATTCAGCAAATTCATCCCCCCCCCCATTTTTAATTTTTTTTATTATGTCTTTATATTATATCCCTGGGAGGTGTTTCACCAAGATAAGAAAGACTTTACGCACTACTTACGGTCAACTGGTACTCCTTCTTGTGCATAATGGTTCACATTATTACGTGCATTCAGTGCAAGAACTGATACCAGTCGAACGTAAAGTCGTGCATTATTTTAAGAACGACTTGGTGGTACACCTCCCTGGTTTTAAAAACCAATCACAGTAATAGATTATCATAGTTAAATTCGCTATGCCACAAATTTCCTGGATTGTAAATCTTGGGGACAATAGGAAAAGTACATGTATATATTTTTGGAGTCAGTAGATTTGACAGAATTTGTAATTGAATTATTTTTGCTTCACAATACATGACATTTTGGCAAATTTATCCAGTAAGGAGATGGTAATTTATGTGTATATAATGTTTTTTGTAAGAGTGTTACCATGTAAAATATTAAAATTAATTTTACACTCTTTGTTGCCTTAATTTTTCCATTTGATTCAAACTACTCTTAATCCACCAAGATTTGTTTCATGTTTGAAGCCTACAGTGTAGGATGTACTTCAGTTTGCTCTTTTATACTTGACATTATAAAAGTAGCCCCAGCTATAAGTTGTAATTTTAAGGGAAAATGGACAGTCTCAAAGAATAATGAATTAAGGTTTACATTAATGCACATATTATTTCACTTCAAATATGAATATGTTATTATTTTTGTAGTCTGAATGGGAGCTTATAATGATATCAGGGAGTAGTAGAAAACATGTGGTAAGTATGATATTCACTGCCCCAAAAGTACACAAAATTTCACATATACACCTTGTACTAACCGCATCTTTATTTCATGCTTGATTGAATTTGGAAGGCTATCATATTTGACCAAAGGCAAATGCATCATCAGGGTTGCCACAGTCATGGAAAATCATGGTGAAATCAGGGAATTTTGAAAGTTTGTGAAAAGTCTTGGAAAAGTCATGGAATCAGGAAATAATTTCATTTTTTTTCCTTTGAAAAGCAGTGTTAGACAATGAGGAATAATTTTCAACACTTTCTGCACAGGCCTATGTGTCAGAGTTGCTATTAACATCTCTTGTGTAGCAATCATGTTAAAATGCATAGTTAATTGCGATGTTATACCGGGAAAATTATTCCCAGGATTTATCCTTTGGCTATGGCAGCTTTTTGTCAGTTTATCATATTGTATCGCAACTTTCATACTCTGTGATCATGATGTTCACCATAAGAACTAGTGTTATTTTAGACACCTCTAGGCCAGAAAGGAGGTCATGGAAAGCAGAAATTTTGACATTGAAAAATCATGGAATTTTGTTTCCTATTTCCCGTGGGATTCCCGAATTGATTGCATTCTAGTAAATAGAGTACCATTTAGATTGATGTCACAGTCCATACTAATTGTTCTTATCTAAACAAAAGATACCAGAAACCCTGTATGCTTGAAATTGTTTAGAACCAGATCCCATGATGATATATTTTAGTGATGTGATGCTGCTTTTGATACTTTTTCTAGATCTGAAAGCTTTTTGTACCACTTTTTTTCAGTTTTCACAAGTATGCAGTGCAAAAGGCAAAATGCATATCAATGTATGGCTTAATGTTCATGTGAAAAGAAAATTATTCCAAAATCCCCAAATACACATTTTTTAAAATCCACACTTACCACGCACTGCATCCGTACAATATTATGTTGTTGTGATTGCATTTTGAGCATTTTTATCAGGAAGATGCTTTATTCTCATGTTACTGCTGTGTCAAATCTGAATTTGAAAGCATCTTTTTATTATGCATATTATGCTCTTTCACCGTTTAGAAGTTTGCAGTGCAAACTGCCGAACTGCATGTCAATGCATGGTATGATGCTTTGTAAATAGAAAATTCCGACATCCCGAACATTCCCCAAATATCATCTTTGCAGTATTATGTATGATTGCATTTTGAAACTTGTTATTATGAAAATACATCATTCTCATATTATTGCATTTCAAAGCATAAAAGCAATATTTTAGCATTCAGAAGTTTGTGAAATGGTTCTAGGACCCATTGGAAATAAGCCTGTCAGTTTTCATGGGTTATCCTGTCACGTACATGTACTTCGCAACTGACAAATAAATCAAATCAAATTGAATTGTCAAACTGCATGTCATTGCATAGCTTGAATATAATTTCATTGCACCAAATGGTATATTTATATCCCATTATCAACAGGAGATCGTGTACAAAGTTCTTATTACTCACTTGAAGATGTCGCAGTATTGTTGTCTTTCTTACATTTTTATCAAATATCAAATAATTCCGAACATTTTCATATAGATTTCTTGGTAGGATTGTTTCTTAGGAACATAAGGATTGCACATGGTTACAAAGTCGTGTTGAAAATGATGGGTGGTTTTGGGAGGTTCAGTTGCTAAAGGGATAAATTTATATCCCTGTTTTCCACAACAGCCTATTAAAATAAATAATTAGAAAAGAATAATTGAATCAATAATACTGAATGTGTTACATTTTATGGAAACAAAATACTGTATGGAAAAAAAATGATTTGAATATGTACATTTAAGCATCAAACATGGATAAAGTACAAGGTTTAATTGCGGTTTGAACACTGATGATAAAAGTGCACGGACTTTATGTGCTTTTAATATGTGGTGTAATGAAATCTGAAAGTGAAAGAAATCAAGCTTTTTTTTTTTTTTTTTTACTGAATATGGATAAATTTATCTCTATATGCTTGACATATACAGCTGAAATGTGTTAGTATCTTTATAACAGAAGCGAGTTTAAGTCTGTCAAGAACCTACCAGCAAAATTAACATTTTATATGATGATGACGCAGCTCTTTTGTTATGGTGTAGAATTCTGGTTTTGAGAAAGTTTCATTTGAGGAAAAACTTGTAAAAGAAGTGTATTTCCAGAAACTACATGTATAGTAGGAGTAATTAAGCTGAAGATAAATCTATCCTTGAAACGGGCCTTTTCACCTGAGTGAGTTCTTTTCCCTTAATACTTCCCATACAGCTTAAAATCATCACAATTACAGATTCATAGAAAGGCATGGACAATAAAACCTGTAACTTTTAAAACCATGAGGTTTTATTTACCCTTGTAGTTTTATACATCCACATTGTTTTTAAAGTATTAAAAATTAATGAATGAAAAAAAAATGATTGCCTAACCCCCTTGAAAATGGCAGTTACTAGACAACTATTTTTTTTGGCCTGTATAATCATAATTGCCTGCAACAGGACTGAGTGCAAGATCATTCTCCATGCTATACATTCCATTCAAGAAATGGATACACCTAATGAAAGCAATGCAGGAAATTACGTCCTTGATGTCTGTGTCTAGATGTCAGAGGGTATCTATTATGTTTTAATTCATATGATGAGTAATATCAGTATGTGTAGTGTAGATATTGTACAGTAGAACCTTGTCATAATGAGGTTTTTGCACTCACTCAGAAAGATGACCTGTTTGTATTGAAATCTTGTGATGTTAGGGCCAAAATACAATCTCAGGTAAATTGATTGGACCGAAAAATCACAAAATCATTTTATAGCAGGAGTTTGTTATAGCAGTGCTCTTTAGAATTAGTTTCCATTGTTTATATGAATGTATATATGGGGACATTTGTCAAATAGACAAAATTTTAGGCACAGCTTGGATGTTGAATGTTTTGTATGCCAGATGTCGCCAATTAATCTTGGCTTTTACATAGAATTTCACTTTGCTATTATTATTTTACTTTCATAAATATGATATTTGCTGATCACTTTCTCCCCATTACTTTTGCAGTAGCCCACATCAAATAAAACCTGAAAAGGAAGATAGAGTTTTTGCCATAAATCACCTAAACTATTACATACAGTACTTCTTCATATGCTGATCGGAATTCTGACCACTATTTATCACCATTTTATTTCAATTAAAGTCTTCAAATTAAGACATTTATTTGTGTTTCTAAAATTCTATCATATCAAAAGTGAGTTTAATGTAAACCATATTGAAGTAGACAAGAAAACATTTCAATTATTAAATCCTAGTTCAGTGCAATTTAATGATTATCACAATTCAGAGAAGGGTATTTTTTAAAATTTATTTTAAAATTAACCAATACCAATTAAATCAATCCTCCCATTCCTCAAATAGTTTACTGGGTTAGAATGCCTGTCTTATGGCAAATTTATCTTATGAAAAGTAAAGTTAACAAAGCAACAACATAGCATTAACAAGATGAAATTTGATTATTTTATTTCAAGGTCTAAATGTTTACCATAACCTTTCTCCTCCTCCATCAAATTCCTATTCAAATCAAATTGTGGTTGATAAAGTTATCCACTCTTCCACTGTGCGATCACACATTCATGCAATATTATTTGCATTACAACAAGACTTACTACCATAGACATAAATATTTGATGTCTTTTAGTCACGCTTGATGCTCGAATATGACCGCAAGTCGTCATCGAACGCAACACACAAATTGGCAACAAGGATAAGGGCTGTCAAGGATCACCTTGGGTTTTCAGAGATCGCTGAGCTTTCAACATTAAATTTACAATAGCCTGCTGTGCATTAGGTTAATTGCAAGTATATCACAGCGGTGCAAATTCAGTCATTGGTAGGCACCCAAGTGAGAGAATTAATTATGAATGAAAGTATGAAAACATTGACATAAAATTTTTATTGCAGTGCAGAGGAGATGGTATTCTAAAAACCTTATGTAATTTTTTTTTATTACAAAACAAATGAGAGGGTATCTGTTAAGATTGAAATGCTTTTTGACATAATAATAGCACAGAAGAATAGGTGGCTGTTTTAATTGCATTTTAATTAATTATTGATTGGTAAATCTATTTTTGAATACCGCTCAGTGGGATTAGCTCTCAAAATTCTCTAAAATCTAATGATAGTTAATCAAATTTAGTCCATGTCATACCATATAACATTATTCAAACTTGAGGTCTTCATATTGAAAACTACACAGATGTATAAATTGTTTTACATTTAAATAGCCAAAATATATCTGGTATTATGCAGACAAGTGATGTCCACTGGCCTATACCCATTGTCTTAGCTGATCCTGGCATTTCACCAGCATTGAAACAAATTACACAAAACTCTCTTTCCTATCATTTACTGAAAATACATAATATGATTAAAGATGGTTGTGTAAAAAGGTCCTTGTTAAATTGCTTTCTGCTTAGTTTAAACAGACAATTCCGGCCACTGACAATAGGTGATTTTAAACGATATCTCATGATATACCCTCAGAATACCTTCTATATTGACATTATAAGGTTGGGAAGTTGATACGTGAACAATATATATCAGTTTGGAAAATTGTGGATTTCTGTTCCTTAAATATGATAGAATATGAAAAATATTTAGTATTAGGAAATATTTGAAATAGAATGTAAAACAACTGATTATTTTAGCTAAAACCAGGCAAACAGGAAGGCACAAATGTCTTTATAGGAAGTGGTTATCCTGACTCACAAGACTTGTTTATTGTGGGGCAATTCCAAGCATGTGTTAACCAAATGTCCAAAAATCAAATCTTGGATTCAAATAATCATTTTAGGCTCATATTGTAGCCTGGAAGTTGAAGTTAAGGGATTTTAAGTTCATTTACCGAAAATATATTTTTTTTACATGAGAACTGCGCAGCACCATCTTGCGGTCCTTAATTTTCTTTATTGTCTGTGGTGACAATTAATGTTGTGAATTGAGATGAAGCCAAGAAGATACGCACGATGACATCTCGGCACGTCACCACTTAATTACAATTAAATATCTGCACCATTGGGGAGGCAGATTAGTTGTAATATGTTTTATCATCTGTTCCACCGATGTCACTTTTCTTTTTGGGTCAGTGATTCATAGCAGGTCCCCGTATCTTCATTAAGATTTGTCAAGAAGTCTTACAATTTTGGAAATGATAAATATAGACTACACATATTGTGTGATCATCTTCTGAAAGAAATCTGATATGGGTGGTGTTTCATCAAATCGTTCTTAAAGTTACGCACGACTTTGAGATCGACTGGTATCAATTCTTGCGCTGAATGCACATACTATTATGAATTATACGCACAAGAAGAGATACCAGTCGAACGTAAAGTCGTGCGTAAAGTCGTGCGTAAAGTCTTTCTTATCTTGGTGAAACACCACCCGGATTACCTTCATTCGCTTGAAAAGATTTTGTAATGTAAGATTTTATTCCATATATTCTGATTTTGCATGGTGTGCTTGCTGGAAGTTTAACTGCCAATTCCCAAACCCAAGACAATACATTTATACTCTCCTTTTTACCCTCTTGATTCTGCTGTATCCTTTTTATTTTTTCACTATACCAACATTATAAAATTAGATGCATTTTCCTGCATGAATATGTACAAAAGATACAATGTATATATAAATCATGTCAGATTGATTGTATATTTTATGGTAGAGGCCCCTGGACCATGAAGTGCATGCTTTTGCATTTTGAACAGACCTGTAGAGTTTTGAATAGCAAGCACTTCAGAGCAAGTTTGCACGTGATACGAGTCAAATTTCACCCACACAGTAGATAAACACATGACTCTGGTAGACATCACATGACCACTTTTCTCCTCGAGTTTCAATCTCTGGCTTGTCTGCAGGCTGCACTCCACAGTTATATTCCCATTCACTTGTGTTTAAAACAAATTTAAAAAAAAAGAAAAAGAAATCATCAAAAATAAATGTTGGGAATTGCAGTAGGAGTATCTGTGCTTGGAAGCAAGCCTAGCGCAGCTACATTACATTACAGAATTCTTTGGTTACCTGTTATCACTATAAAGCTGAGAACAAGGGGATCACAGTGGGACCACTGGGCCATATACATTGTTCTGTCCTTCATAGTGATAGCTCATAATCACAGAATTCTGACTTGCAGTACATATCAGCTACTACCTATTTGCAGCTAGCGATGTTGTTGATGTTCTCGGAGCTATTGTATGAAATATTTTATTCCATCCCTTTTTACTTACTTCAAGTGACAAATGGTACTTGGTATTGGGTGTGTGTTTGCGGACCAAGCAAATATGAATGTAGAAATGAATGCAGAAATATGAATGTCTGTTCAAGAAAAATCCATGCATGTATAGATATGAGCATGCTTTTTGAGCTTGGATTGAAACAACATCTGGCTTTCTATTTCCAAATTGCAACATCTGGTATTCATGTTTTCCCCTAGCAAGAGTAAATATTGGACTTGGTATTGTCTTTTTCAATGAGAGTGTGCTCTCCCCGAGAGGCAAGAACTTTGATATGATTGAGTTTCGGTTTGGAGATGTACACGTCACATTAAACAATACCGGTATGAGTATCAATGCATGTAATTTCATATTTAGAAAATACATGTTTTTCAATTCTTTTCATTAATATGGTCATATTTTTGCATGATTTGACAAAAGAGAATGAATGTGTCCCATTTTCAAAATGGAGCACCTTCTCCTGATATATGATTAGGAAGCTTGAGAATCCAGTTTTACTAATATTTTTTTAGTGGGATATTAAATTCAAACCAATGGAAAAAATAAAGTTTTATCCCAAAATCTTGAAAGGTTTGAATAAAGTATATCATCTGTTGTGAACTACTTGAAGATGGATTTTTCAGGTCATTGGGAAGAGAAGATGTGGGGTAGGGGTAAATCGTGAGGATTCAAAGAGGCCCTATATTTTCTTCAGAGTTAAGTGATTTTCAGAAAATACCCAATTTTAGATAATCCTATTTTGCAATTTTCATCATACTTCAAAATAAAACCAATATGAAAAAGAATGCACTCTCTTGTTTTCAAATGATATTAATAGCTCAACCTGAGCAGGTGCTCCATTGTGAGACCATGGAACTAAGGTCCATGGTGAGACGTACTAGCAGAAAAATTTTCCCTCGCCAACAGTGTTCATCGGTGCAAAAATATGACGGTAGTCATGAAAGGGTTTAAAGCAGTCCAATGTTTCAAAGCAGCTTAGGGTTGCACAATTTTTTGGTTCTAATGAAGACCAACCAATAGAGATTATTATCAGCTACTTAACATGTAAAGTATGTGTGATATAGTCAATATTTGAACTATCAAAATGCCNTGTATATATAAATCATGTCAGATTGATTGTATATTTTATGGTAGAGGCCCCTGGACCATGAAGTGCATGCTTTTGCATTTTGAACAGACCTGTAAAGTTTTGAATAGCAAGCACTTCAGAGCAAGTTTGCACGTGATCCGAGTCAAATTTCACCCACACAATAGATAAACACATGACTCTGGTAGACGTCACATGACCACTTTTCTCCTCGAGTTTCAATCTCTGGCTAGCCTGCAGGCTGCACTCCACAATTATATTCCCATTCACTTGTGTGTAAAAAAGTAAAAAAATAAATAAATGAAAAATAAGTGCTAGGAACCGCAGTAAGAGTTTCCGTGGCTGGAAGCAAGTCTAGCACAGCTACGGTATGATATATATATATATATATGATATATATAAAAGACGAGACGATAGAAGCCTTGTAAGTGTGCATTAATGCCAATAATTTTATTTAAAAGTCCCAAATTTTCGGGGGCAACCTGCCCTCTTCTTCAGGGGAAAACAAAACAAGTTCAAAACAAAACAAGTTCAAAACAAAACAAGTTCAAAACAAGTTCCCCTGAGGAAGAGGGCAGGTTGCCCCCGAAAATTTGGGACTTTTAAATAAAATTATTGGCATTAATGCACACTTACAAGGCTTCTCTCGTCTCGTCTTTTATATAACAATCCATGCCAATACGTGAACATATAATATATATGATATATATATATATATATTTTGTTACCTGTTATCATATCACTAGAAAGCTGAGAACATTGGGATCACATTGGGTTCACTGGACCATATACATTGTTCTGTCCTTCATAGTGATACTTTTAGCACAAATCAGAATTCTAACTTGCACTATATATTTATAGCTGCTACCTATTCGCAGCTGGCGATGTAGTCTGTAGTCGTGTCTGAACTATTGTATGAAATAATTCATTCCACCCCTGTTTATTACTTAAAATGATCAACACTAAATATAGTACCTGGTACTGGATATTTGTTTGCATATATTTCAAACAAATTTTGCAGAAATATGGATGTCTACTCAAGAAAAATCCATGCATGTACAGATATGAGCATGAATTTTTTGGGCTTTGATTAAAACAACATCTGGCTTTCTATTTCCAAATGGCAACATCTGGTATTCATGTTTTCCCCAGCAAGTGTAAATATTGGACTTGGTATTGTCTTTTTGAATGAGAGTGTGCTCTCCCTGTGAAGCGAGAGATCTCATACTGTATGATTGTTTTGGTTTGGAGATGTACACTGTATCAAACCATAAAATAATTAACGCATATAATTTAGAAAATGCTGTTTTTCAACTCTTTTTATTACATTTAGTGTGGTCATATTTTTGCATGATTGATCACTATGCTGGCAAAAGATAAATCAATGTGTTTTCAAAATTGAGCACCACCTCCTGATAGCTTGTATCTGAAATCTAGAGATTGCAACTTTTAAGGGTAGTTGTAAATATTGAGGATTCAAGGAGACTCTAGCCTTTTTTTCATAGTTATGTAACTTTTTGGGAAATAACCCAATTTAAGGAAATTTGTTTGTGATGCATATTCACAAAAGTTTAGGCAAAAGTAAATTTCCACAACGATTTCTTAGAATGTAGTGTACTGTAATTTTCATCACCAACAAATATTATACCAGTCTTTCAATTAGCTTAGGGTTGCACTTGGTTCTAATGAAGACCAACCAATAGAGATTATTATCAGCTACTTAACATGTAAAGTATGTGTGATATAGTCAATATTTGAACTATCAAAATGCCCATCAAACGAACCCTTGGCTAGTCATTCAATTTTTATTGTGGATTTTCAGCAGGTCCTATTTATGTACATGTATGCATTTCTATGGTGCTTGATATTTAAACATAAATTTGAAGTGTATCAAATGTATTATTTGTTCAGCAATTTTTTTTGTATGGCAAATTTGAACAATTTTTTTTCTGAAAAATACTACACATGCAGGCCCGACATGGATGTTGTAGGCCTAATTCAGCTAAATACACAGTACCAATGGGGTATCCATTACAATGTGCACAACATTTTATGCTTGCGAACGCTCTTAAAAAACAGTGCCATGTTCAATCAAGCACACATGTGCTTATAAAAGATAGGTGCGGCAGACGATCATGAAATATTTTGTACTTCTTTGTCGGTTGGCAACAAAGGATCATACAGAGCATGATATTCAGTTATGAAAGGAAGAGGTACAAAGCAGAACGATCTAGCATACTCATGTTAGTGAGTTTAGATATGATTGAAGCCATTATACTTTGGATTGGTTCCAGAATTTCTAAATGTCATGGCTTTCTATAAATAGGATTATTGAAGTTTACCAGTCCTTTCATTGATACATGTGCATTAGATATAATAATCTATTTATTCTCCGGCATTTTTCTTGTAATATTATTTGGGGGGGGGGGGGGCTTGGAAGAATAGATTTAATTTTATGGTAAGAAAGCAAAAATGCTCTACTCCATCACTTTTCATTTCTTTTTGTTTTTAGCCTACACTTTTTATCATCATAGTTCATAGCTACATGTAGGTTGTCGTACTGTTAACAGGACATAATATTGTACTTGATAATATACCAGTATGTTAAATTTTCAATCCTAGACAAGGGGAATTTGATACTTGAAGTCAGCCCTGTTTGATGTATTCTAATTATGTAATGTGAAACCCACTGGGAACATTATAATCCTATCTACATGTATATGTGAAAGGATGTAGTACAACCCTGGCCAAATATTTGGATGTGTATAACAATTTTTTTGAAGGATATGATTAGAGTGGAAACTTTTAGATGATATTTTTCAATGAATATACAATATTTTCTTGTTTGTAGACAGGCAAACAAATTCCAAACAAGGCAAGTAAAATGTACTTTGTGTTGTCATATTATTCAAGGCAATCAAAATAAAATTCGTTTAATATGCAGCTCTATTATCCTTGTAAAAAGTGAAAGTGTTATATTTGCTTTTAATGTGCACTGACATAAGTTTGTTAATTTGTAAACCATTTCTTTTATATTTGGAGCGGGAGAGGGGCTTGGAGGGAACCCAAATCAGGGAACTTGGGCACCCACTTTGTGAAGTGAACATTGTTACTTTTTGGTTTGTGTCAGGTGTAAAATGAAAAGTTGGTGATAGATTTACAGTGATAAGAATGCTGGTACCTTAGGAGGGACAAGAGAGGGGAGGGGG